>MJUT01024369.1:988467-1009519 GCA_002080005.1 Gigantidas platifrons
GAGAGGTTGTGGCCTCTTTCATTGTGTATCTGGAGGTTATGTTGAGAGAGGTTGTGGCCTTTTTCATGTGCTTGTTTGGGACGTTATGGTGATAGTTGGTATTCTGATGCTGTTTCGAGACATTATAGTGAGACAATGCGATGTGGTTTGAAGGTTATGGCAAGGAGTTCTTCTTTGGGTTACAACGAAGTGGAGTGGGTCTTTTTGTATATTGAGAGGTTATTGTAGGGAGTTGGTGTTCTCTCTGGTATGTTATGGAGGTGATCTTCCTCTTTTTGAAGTCATAGTGAGCCGTTGGCATTGTGTTTGCTCATAGGATATGATTGTGGCAATGATTTGGTTTTTGTCTTTTGGTTAGTTAGATTATTAATGTTACATACCTGGATATGCCGACAATGTAGTCTGGGCAGGTGTAATACAAACTATCTCATCTGGTGTCACACTCTGTACTACACATTCTGAGTCTATAATTAGAAACAATATAATCATGTATGAAATATAACACAGTATTTACAGACTGTAATACTTTAGTGGTAAAGATGAAAATTATATAATAATGTTTTTTTTAATAAAACACCAGGAATACACTAGATGAGTTATTTTATGTAGATGTGTCAAGTTTTAAAGTTGTGTCTAGAGTTATGTCAAGTTACAGAGCTGTGTTATAATATATAGATGTGTCACGTTTGTAAATTTGAGTCAATTGATGCATTTTCACCAAGCTAAATAGTTGTGTCAAAAGCTATGAGTTATGTCAAGTTAAAGAATTGTGTCAAGTTAAAGAGTTGTGTCAAATTAGATAGTTGTGTCAAATTACATAGTTGTGTCAAACTAGAACTGTGAGTGACCTCACTGAGTGATACCCCCCACTTACAGTTTAGTAAGAGTTGTGCTTACAAGGTACATGCCGCCCCCCCCCCACTTTTCGAGAAAGTATAAGTTGAATTATCTCCCCTTTTAAATTTTGGACAGCAACCATATTCCTTCATGCACATCTGCAGGTAGTGTATTACAAGTGTGTAAAGTTTCATAAAAATTCAATAAGCCGCTTAGGAGGAGTTGTGCTTACAAGGTACATGGACGGACGGACGGTTTAAGTTGAATTATCTCCCCTTTTAAATTTTGGACAGCACCCATATTCCTTCATGCACATTTGCAGGTAGTGTACTACGAGTGTGTAAAGTTTCATAAAAATCCAATAAGCCATTTAGGAGGAGTTGCGCTTACAAGGTGCATGGACGAACGGACAGGGTGATTCCTATATACCCCCCAAACTTTGTGTGGGGGGTATAATTAGAGAATTGAGTCAAGTTAAAGAGTTGTGTCAAATTAGATAGTTGTGTCAAATTACATATTTGTGTCAAATTGGCAAGATATAGAATTGTATCAAGCTAGAAAGTTGTGTCAAGTTAGAGAGTTGTGTCAAGTTATAGAATTGTGTCAATTTAGAGAGTTGTGTCAAGATATAGAATTGTATCAAGTTAGAGAGTTGTGTCAAGTTATAGAATTGTGTCAATTTAGAGAGTTGTATCAAGCTAGAAAGTTGTGTCAAGATATAGAATTGTGTCAAGTTAGAGAGTTGTGTCAAGATATAGAATTGTGTCAAGTTAGAGAGTTGTGTCAAGTTAGAGAGTTGTGTAAAGATAGAGAATAGTATCAAGTTAGAGACTTGTGTCAAGTTAGATAGTTTTGTCAGGGTAGAGAGCTGTGTCAAGTTAGATAGTTGTGTCAAGATATAGAATTGTGTCAAGCTAGAAAGTTGTGTCAAGTTAGAGAATTGAGTCAAGTTAAAGAGTTGTGTCAAATTAGATAGTTGTGTCAAATTACATATCTGTGTCAAATTGGCAAGATATAGAATTGTATCAAGCTAGAAAGTTGTGTCAAGTTAGAGAGTTGTGTCAAGATATAGAATTGTATCAAGTTAGAGAGTTGTGTCAAGATATAGAATTGTATCAAGCTAGAAAGTTGTGTCAAGTTATAGAATTGTATCAAGTTAGAGAGTTGTGTAAAGATAGAGAATTGTATCAAGTTAGAGAGTTGTGTCAAGTTAGATAGTTTTGTCAGGGTAGAGAGCTGTGTCAAGTTAGATAGTTGTGTCAAGTTAAATAGTTGTGTCAAGATATAGAATTGTATCAAGTTAGAGAGTTGTGTAAAGATATAGAATTGTATCAAGTTAGAGAGTTGTGTCAAGTTAGATAGTTTTGTCATGGTAGAGAGCTGTGTCAAGTTAGATAGTTGTGTCAAGATATAGAATTGTATCAATTTAGAGAGTTGTGTCAAGATATAGAATTGTATCAAGCTAGAAAGTTGTGTCAAGTTAGAGAATTGAGTCAAGTTAAAGAGTTGTGTCAAATTAGATAGTTGTGTCTAATTACATATTTGTGTCAAATTGGCAAGATATAGAATTGTATCAAACTAGAAAGTTGTTTCAAGTTAGAGAGTTGTGTCAAGATATAGAATTGTATCAAGTTAGATAGTTGTGCCAAGTTAGATAGTTGTGTCAAGATATAGAATTGTATCAAGTTAGAGAGTTGTGTAAAGATATAGAATTGTATCAAGTTAGAGAGTTGTGTCAAGTTAGATAGTTTTGTCAGGGTAGAGAGCTGTATCAAGTTAGAGAGTTGTGTAAAGATATAGAATTGTATCAATTTAGAGAGTTGTGTCAAGATATAGAATTGTATCAAGTTAGATAGTTTTGTCATGGTAGAGAGCTGTATCAAGTTAGATAGTTGTGTCAAGTTAGATAGTTGTGTAAAGATATAGAATTGTATCAATTTAGAGAGTTGTGGGAAGTTATAGAATTGAGTCAATTTAGAAGAGAGTTGTGGCAAGATATAGAATTGTATCAAGTTAGAAAGTTGTGTCAAGTTAGAGAGTTGTGTCAAGTTATAGAATTGTGTCAATTTAGAGAGTTGTGTCAAGTTATAGAATTGTATCAAGCTAGAAAGTTGTGTCAAGATATAGAATTGTATCAAGCTAGAAAGTTGTGTCAAGTTAGAGAGTTGTGTCAAGTTAGAAAGTTGTGTCAAGTTAGAGAGTTGTGGCAAGATATAGAATTGTATCAAGTTAGAGAGTTGTGTCAAGTTATAGAATTGTGTCAATTTAGAGAGTTGTGTCAAGTTATAGAATTGTATCAAGCTAGAAAGTTGTGTCAATTTAGAGAGTTGTGTCAAGATATAGAATTGTATCAAGTTAGAGAGTTGTGTAAAGATATAGAATTGTATCAAGTTAGAAAGTTGTGTCAAGTTAGAGAGTTGTGTCAAGTTAGAGAGTTGTGTCAAGATATAGAATTGTATCAAGTTAGAGAGTTGTGTAAAGATATAGAATTGTGTCAAGTTAGAGAGTTGTGTCAAGTTAGAGTTGTGGCAAGTTATAGAATTGTGTCAAATAATATGTCCCTTTACTCTTATCAATGCTAGCACCAATGACTTTAAATTGACTTATAAATGAAATCACAAAATAGAAATCCCTCGTTATATGTATATATGATTTTAACATACATACCTGCTATCATCACTTTCACTTCATCGCTGACACCAAAATTATTTCCATTTATAGATATGCTTAAGCCACCATTAATACTCCCAACAGAATGAGAAATACCAGAAACCTCAGCATAATTCTGAATCATGTAGATGATGTCATTGTGTGCTACTTTCAATGTCATCATATCTGGTAATGTTCTGAAATAACAACGATTATTAATTTTGAATGATTACAGACCATTTTTAGGGGTTTTCTCCAGGTACTCCGGTTTACTTCACCAATAAAACAGACCACCTCGATATAGCTGAAATATTGTTGAGAATGGCGATAAACACTATAACCAAGACCATTTTTGGTAAAAAGTTTACATTTAAAAACAATATTCGTCATTACACGTAAGATTATACTCGTCTATGTCATCTTTTGTAATAAGATTTGGCAGAGTGAGAGAGTGTTGTTTAATGCCACATCTTCAAGCTTCCAGCTATTTCAACTTATTATTTGATGAAATGATGATGATGATTATGAAACTAAAGTCAAACATTGAAGGTCAACAATTCTATGAATATCAACAAAACAATCATCTCATCAAACACACGAAAGTCCACGACATATGCCTATATGAATCAAGAACTTAGAATAGACACAAAGAGGTGGCGGGTCAAACCTATACCTGGTTGTACTATACCAACAGGCAGAGTGGGATTTTGTTGTAGTGCTTATAACTCATTCAAACAACAGTCCACATATACATAATGCTGCTCCATTAGATCATAATCATAGTTTCGAGCCAACATAAGGTTATTCTTAGTCCTTAATGATGCTGCTTAGCTGAGAATATTTTTAATAAATGTATCAAGGGTAAAATTACAATTTTCAAAAGACATAGCAACCTAAAATTAGAAGCACATGTTTTGTTGGAATTTCTACAGTTAATTAGCACCATTTTATCATTCTGATGCATCATAATTGTATTATACCATGCAATTTGGAGTAGAAATTTCCAAATAAAAGAGTTTCCATAATTTTTAATCTAACCTTCAAATAATATCACTTAACTTCAAACCCACAATCACACGTCCGTAGAGTAAGAGGTGGGGGATAATAAATACATAATATACATATATGATGTAAAAAAAAATATATATAATTATAGCATTTTACATATTCTCTAATCTTGTAGAAAGTCTCAGTAAATATATATATACCTGCCATAATGTCCATCCACAATGATACTTGCATTACTGTAGCCTAAATAAAATAGATAAACATGCAATATCATGTATAGAATAAAAATATTTCAGTCACATCAGGTTTACAGTGGGATGATAGCTCATTTGTTATTATAAGAACTTATTTTCATTTATTCTACAGACCAAGTATTTGTCCCAGTACAAAGTGAAAATGGTTAGATCTAGAGGTTGCATTGAGTGGTTAATATTTCTACAATGTATAATACTAAAATATATTTTCAAATTAAAATGCTAATTTTGAATTGCAAAAGTTATTTACAAAATAGTATGTTATGAAGATCAATTATATTTATCAAAATTGTATTTTACATTGTAACTTTTGTATGTATGTATAATTATGTTCTTAGAAAAAGAAACAAATTACCAGTAAAAAAAAAACATATTAAAAACATATTAGATGTAAGTAACATAAAAACTGTATTTGTATCCATTAAAATTTTACCCCCGAAGAACTCTAGCAATTAAATGTTCAAATATATAGTGTTACAAGCTGTTAATGAACACATCCTGGTTTCAACAATTTTGTTTTTTTATATTAGATAGTTTTCGTATGAACTGACCTACCGCTTAATACATTACTGGTAAGTATATTTAAAAACAAAATGTTCTTTGAGATCTTTATCTTCCCTTAGAAGAATCCATTATAACTGAGTTTTATCACCTTGTGAAAAAAATCATGTTGATTTTTTTTATTAGAAAGTTTTCTTATGAATTAATACATTAAGTACCAATGATATTTAAAAACAAAATGTTCTTTGAGATCTTTATCTTCCCTTAGAAGAATCCATTATAGGCCAGTTTAATCACCTTGTAAAAAAAAAAAATTTCAGTAAATCCTTGTGATTATATATAAAGTAAGATATATCTGGTACATCATTCATTAGCTAAATGTCTAAATGATGCATAAAACCCCATAAAACAACCCATTTGGATAAATAAAAATACACATTCTTTGTGCAGTTTGTCGGGATTTCCTGAAATACATTGTAATAACATGTGCTTTATTTAAGTGCTCTCACCAATAAAAGTTCCCATCATTTTACATCTAATATAGCCCTCTTTGCTGGTCCCTTCATTCCTGAGAACAATACCATAACTGAAATAGAAACACGCTTGCTTGAATTACACTAGAGTAATTGTTTTTCAAATATATATATATATATATATATATATATATATTTTAATTTCAGTTTGCTTCATATTTGACCAAAAAAAATCTTTTTCTCCACTAAATGTTAATCTCATATAAGATATTCAAATTGAAAACATCCAAAAACCACAATTATGCAATGTACCAAGTAAAAATACAAGAAGTTTTATTGTACTCACACGAAATCATTTTCTCCTTTAATCTTACATAACTGATATCCGGCATATATCCTAAATTAAAAAAAAATACTGTTAACAAATTATTTTATTATTTTATTATATGTTTTATGTTAGAACAATATAGATAACTACTAATGTACATTGTATATTGACAATATTATTGCGAGTTTGAATCCCACTCGAGGGCCCAGGTGGCTCAATGAGTTAGGTAGTTGGATTACCTAACAACTCATACAAGCCTATCACCAATATGGCGTGGGTTCGTGCCTGGCTTTGTAAATTACAAAAAAAGGGTGCACTCGACTCACAGCCGCAAGTGATAACGTTTACCAGTTGCTTGCCCAAGGTCTGTGGTTTGCTCCGGCTCCTTCCACCACTAAAACTGGTCACCATGATATAGCTGAAATATTGCTGAAAGTGGCATACACCAAAAATCAAATAAAAATAATCAGTACTCGATTATGTGATAAAGTTTGTCAGTGACTTGCAGCAGGTCAGTGGTTTCCTTCATCAACAAAACTGACCACCACACCACAATATAACTGACATATTGTTGAAAGTGGTGTTAACACTATAAGTATGAACTTAACCCTAACCCCAGGTATAATTGTACATAGCGAGATCATTTCTTTTAGAAAACAGGTACAATTGTAAGCATACTTTTATTCCGGCGTGTAGAATTTCTGGTTAAGGTTAGGTTTAAGGTTTAGGGTTAGGTTTAGGCTTAGAGTTAGGGTTAGTTAGGGTTAGCATGGAAAAAATAACCTAGTGCAATAATTCCTCTGGAAATTATACACTAGTGTAACTTGTCCTCTGGAAAGAATACACTGGTGGAAAGAACACACTGTTACATAAACAATGCACATAAAACAAAGTAGACTTCCATGAAAGTTATCTGAAAATTCAGATTCTTCTGACTTAACCATATCTGAATTTTCAAAATATATATACTTTTATGTACAAAGGGCCACAAAAATTGAATTATGAATTTAATGCTTGGCAATATTATGTTGAGTCTTGCCATCAAGAGGTCGTGTTAGGTGCTATATTATACCAGTGGAACTTTGAAAGGTGCGGGGCACTAAGGTTGGCATGTGCTTAGGGCATAAATTGGCTTTAAGTTTAATCCGGCCCTGGCTGCAGGGGGTCAGGTCATTATTCCGACAGCCCATTTCTCTGACAACCCATTATTCCGTCAAAAATGGTCAAAAGTAGTATAATTATCTTAAAACCTGTTGTTTTTCTTCTATACCTAACGGAAGACTGACTTTAATCTTTTTACTCACTGGGCGGATTGTTTCTGTATTAAACTAAAGGGTAAATATGGGGTCAAAGTCAAATGTCATGGTGCTAGCAGATTCCTTACATCATGACGACATGAGAAATCTCAGTACCAATTTCGGATGGTCTAACACTTCTACATTTTGGATTTAATCATGAAAAGTTTACACCGCGTTATGCGAGACGACACAAAAATTATTGGAGGGAGGGGGGGGGATTTTTTTTTTTTATTTCTTGCCCTGATTTTTACCGGAAAAAAAATATGTTCGGACGAAAATCCCAGCCCCCACCCCCTAGCCTTCTCCCATCCAAAAAATATAAAATGGTCTGTGCATGAAATTTTAATATTATTTTGAAATTTTGAAATAAATTAAACGAAAATGGAAAATGAATTATAATTCGAAGGTAAAAATGTGGTAAGGGAGCAAATTCGTGTCTGAAAATAAAATCTATTTGGCCTAAAAATCACATTTGAGTTCTCGTTCATGCAACAAACAAAGTACTCCTGGGTTAACGCGTTATCGTGAAATCGGTACTTATCAAACATTGGCCAACGTGAAGACCAATGTCCAACGAAAAAGGTCAGTTTCATTAATTGCTTTATCTTTTTTCAGGAAAGCATTATGTCTAAATTAAAGTTGCATTCACATACTAATGTTCAATGGGCAGCAGATATAACACAGGAAATTATTTTACAACACATTAGAGATACACTCCCTTAAAGTGTGATACTTAACAAAATATAGTAAAATTTTCTTACATTATTGCTGGTTATACAAATAGATAGCTAGTTTTGGACAAAAAAAACTACGCTCTACTCTTTTTCCTTTATTCCAGAAACTATCAAAAAATCAGAAGCTAATGAGATTATAGCGAATGGATAACTCCCTCTTTTGTTAACAAAGCGAAAGAAGGAGGTTATGTTAGAATGAATATTTTTCACTCTTTAGATATTCGGGCTACTTTGAAGAGTAAAAAGTTCGAAAAGAATTAAGATCTTTGATTTTTGCCACAGGACAATGCAAATTAATAATATGAGATATAAATTACTTAAATAATTAAGAATTTCCAAGTTTGAATCTCGACAATAGTAATTTCATCGATTTTTGTCTATTTTAAATTACTTGTTTATGTAAAAATGCTCAGAAAATTCATAAATTTGCACGTGTGTAAAAGTAAATTTGCACTTGGCCACCGTCTTCAACAAGCCCAGAAACTCTCAATCTCCACGATAAGCTGTCCGCTACCTGTAGTTGATTCTATGAAAAGGACACCACTGACCAGTAATGCCAAATTAAGCCATTACCTGACATTTTTAGACACTGTATGAGATATGTATTTCCAGAATAAATTAAAACTACGGATTTCAGAAAAATAATCCAAGGAAATTGTTGTTTTTAAGACACACGTGCTGGTTAGACAACTAAGGGGAAAAATATGGGTATGTCCCTTTTTCCTCAATTTATTTAACAATTGTCGGGAAGACAAACTCATGTGGATTTTGTTGTTGTAATTAGTCCAAAAGTTGTGAAAAATAACACAAAAATTCATAAAATTTGATAAGATGGTATATAGTATAAAGAGACATAAGAGCACATTATCAAAATAGAATAGTATTGAATGCATTTGAATGGTAAATTAAACTCAATAATCTCGAAATTTTATAAACAATTATATGACAACATAGCAGTTTATCCTTGATTTTGTCAGTTCATTTAATGTCCCTTTTCCGATATCTCCTTATATGTTTGGTAATTTTGTTATTACTTTTATATACTACAGCAGCAGACATCCTAAAGTAGAAAATGTACATATCTTATGGTGTGGTCTAAACTGACCACAAGGGAAATTATGCTCGAGTAACGTTTGTGATTTTTCATACTTTTTAGATATGGATGTCAGTGAACAAGAACACGAATATGACACAGTCGACGGGTCTTTTTTATACGTGTCGTCGCAGGAAACTGTTGGCGATAACCACAACCAAGAACAGCCAGATGTGTTCCAGTGTAGTATTTGTGATATGAAATATGATCACAAATCAAGTCTTAAAAGGCACATGAACAAACACTCAAATGAGCCGTCTTTTACTTGTGGTATTTGTCACCAATACTTTACCACAGAAGAACAATTGCAGTCACATAGAACAAAGTACAGTCAAACCTGCCCATGCAGTCACCTCTATTAAGCAGCCACCTGCATTAAAAGGTCACCTTTTGCTTGTCCAGTCATGGAACATTTCATATGAATTGAACCTCTTTTAAGATATCACCTGTCTTATGAGGTCACTTTGTCTTTGTCCCAAAGGTGACCTCTTAACACAGGTTTCCCTGTACCATGGAAATCGCTTCTTATGCAATGACTGCAGAAAAGTCTTTAAGACTAAATCAAATCTTCCCAACCACTTAGCCCAAGTACACAAACAACTCCAGGATAATGCTCAACACTTTTTCTGTCCATTTGAAGGTTTTGGAAAGGCGTTTTTGGGAAAGCAGCTATGCCAATTTCATTTGAACAAACATACAGGAGTCAAACCATATACATGTCCCTTGTAAAAGATGACCTTTGATGCAATTAATACACAAAATAAATAAACATGAGTGTTCAACTTAAAAATGAAGTGTTTAAAATTAGGTGATCAGAGTATAGTAATTGATATATAAATACGGCAGTCTAACACATTCAACAGTAACAATCATATCATATAAATGAACGAATTCAGAGGATTATGCATGATGGACCAGTGCAGACACTACTACATGCTTCTGTCACGATGCAGCTTGGTACAATTAGCCAGAACACTACTAAAACATTTATGTTTAACTACATATATACAAATGTATTTGTAATATATGATTGATCGGTTAGGTACCTGTTGATTTTCTTTTCCAAATAACTTAGAAATCATCACCTATAATGAAATCATGCATTCTTAACGACATCATTTCCTTTTTTAAGAGTTATAATTTGTTACACAAAATTATGATTTCAAACCGTCTTCACGATAACATTGTCGGGTTAAAAAACGCGTTATCCGATAACATCAACCGTGTCAAAGGTTACATTTTATCGTTGTACCAGACTTAAAGAAATTAAGAATTAAACAAATCTGGACCCCAACCTTTTTTTGATAGCTTCTGGAATGAAGGAAAAAGAGTAGAGCATAGTTTTTTTTACCAAAACTAGAGCCATCTATTTGTATAACCAGCGATAATGTAAGAAAAGTTTACTACATTTTGTTAAGTATCACACTTTAAAGGAGTGTATCTCTTATGTTGTAAAATAATTTTCCGTGTTATATCTGCTGTCCATTGAACATTAGTATGTGAATGCAAAGACATAATGCTTTCCTGAAAAGAGATGAAAGCAATTAATGAAACTGTCAGACCTTTTTTCGTTGGACATTGTTCTTCACGTTGGCCAACCGCGTCAACGATAAGTACCGATTTCACGATAATTCGTTAACCCGGGTGAAGTAGCCAATTTCAGTTCAGAGGTTTTTAATAGCAAATTATTATTTACCATAAATGTAAACCTTTAACTCCACTGCTGCCGAGTGACCATTTTGAATATCTGTTTACCATCAATGCAGTAAAGGACATTCATGTACTGGAAGATATATGTCACGCTTGGTTTTGATTCCTCAAGCCATTTTTCAGAAAAAAATTTCGAAGTTAAGCCATGGATTTGTGGATTGAGTTCTATTTTATATTGTTGAAAAAATGGGCCGTCGGAGTAATGGGCTGTCGGAATAATGGGTCGTCGGAATAATGCCATTATGGGCTGTCGGAATAACGGGCTGTCGGAGCAATGGTACGCACCCAAGGAGATGGAAGAAAATGTTTTACTTTAGAACTGCAATATTTGTTATTAAGATCAGATTTATATTTTCGAATTATCGGCCCATATGAGCATTACAATCAATATCAAATAAAGTTAATAATACAATAAACAATAATCAATAATATTAAAGAAAATATAAGGCAGTACACAGTATTGAAAATGATTCTGATTAAGTAATACTGTTACTGGGCTCGTCCCAAATTCCATCCACTGTACAATGGGAGATAACTCCGATTGTACAGTGTTGGAATTCCCACCGAGCTTTGCAAATAAAAGAAACATAATGCACATATATATAAATCAGTGCAAACAATGTGCATCTGAGAACAATGGGAGACTCCACATATCAAACCATCTTTTCTCGTATTTGAAAGTTTTCATATATTACATCACTTATGAAAGATATTTATTTAAAGTATATCTTCATTTATCATCAAAAATACAAATTTTTGCTTAATGTCCATAAAGTTAAAATTTGGGACCTCCCTTTCCATGAATAATATAATTTTATCATTATTTATTTTAAACAAGTTGCAATCTAGATTCTAGGAGAAAATATTACCATGACAAAGGGGATATAGAAAACAGACAGGGAATTTGATCCTGTATCCCTTGTAAAGCCCGAATAACAATTATATTCTACTGTACTGGTGGACATGTCATGTGATGTGTTCCTATTAAACGAGCAGCACAGGAATCGGAAATTTTATCAATGCTACAGTCAATGGACATAAGTATTCGTGATTTTCAATATGGCGGCGTCCGACTGCAATACATGTTGATTACGTTTTTGGTCATTACATTAAAACGTCAGTTCGGATAATTATGATATTACTGTAAAAGGTAAGTGAAAACAAGACGTCTCGNACTTATATCTTTATCAATATTAAAACTATTTAGTATATTGGTTAAGTTTGAATACCAGGAGATTTTTCCTGACTGATGAAGATTTTTACTTTCACTTACTTAGTGCTTGATTCAATAAGGAATCCTGTTCCATATCATTTATTCTTTTGTAGTATTTAAAAAGATTTATAATAATGTCTATAAATAATGGGAAACGACCAAGTTCTCCTAATACTGCTTGATTTGAAGAACTCTTGTGTACTCCTACAATGAATTTACAGTATTTTATGTTAAGTTTTTGACAATCAAATTGATCATAAATTTGTATGATCTTGTTAATTTCAAATTTATTTTTTAAGGTTGCATCACCCCATATCTCACNCAACTGGAACAGTAGAAAATCAACCACGAAAAGGGAGACGAAAATTGTTCACTGCCCGGGATGAAGTTGGGTTAAATCGTCTTGTGAAAAAAAATCGTCGGGCACCTTTGCAAGAAATAACCACCAAATTTAATGACAGTAAACAGCATTCGTTCAGCAGTAGAACTATCAGAAGGAAACTAGCATCTGAAGGTTACAAACGACGAGTTGCAAAAAAGTGTGTCATTATTTGCGAAGTCAACCGTAAAAAGAGGGTGGCATGGTGTAGGGAAAGACGCAACTGGACTGTTGATTCGCACTGGAGAAAATATATATATTCTGATGAAAGTCAGATAGTTGTTGGATCAAACAACCGTATTTATGTCTGGAGGAAAGGTGACGAAGTTAACAGTCCTGATTTAGTATGCCGACCTTCCCAACGTAAAGTGTGATGATCTGGGGGTGTTTATCTTTTAACGGGATCGGAACTTTAACTGATGTAAAAGGGAATATTAATTCCCAGATATATATAGATATTCTTGAAAATAATTTGTGGCCTGTAATTGCACGATATTTTGCTGACAATGAGTATGTCTTTCAAGATGATAACGCACCTGTACATCGTGCCCGAATTATCGAAAACTACAAACAGGAAAATGATATAAATTGTACTACGTGGCCAGCACAATCTCCGGACTTAAATGTGTGTGAAAATGTTTGGCTTCGCATAAAGAGGGAACTACAACCAGTCGCAGGAAACATCAACACCCAAAACGAACTTATTGCCGAAATTCGACGTGTGTGGGAAAGTCTCCCCGTAAACTATATTCAGGGACTTTATCAAACCATTCCAACACGGATACGTGAAAAGTCATTATTTGGTGTTGGGGAGACATAGGGTGGTTTCAAATAATGTTATTTAAATAAAATATCAATAACTTTATGTTAGATTTTATTTGTTAGACGTGGCCAGCAGTGTTTCATAGTATATCATGCTAAATTTCATAGCCATACATGCAGTCGTTTTTTAATGGTGGGATTTTAAGCTTGGATGTCCAGGTGAAAATGATGGCTAAAAACGGACATTGTGTACCTACTGCCTGCATATATTGAGTAAAAAGTTCAATTTCATTCAGACAAATATATTTTTGGTTTTAAGTCTAAAAGAAACAGTATTAGATCAATCAATCACATTTTTCAAAGTTAGTTTGTTTATTTTCTTGCCTGAATACCGATCTGAATATGGATGATACGTTCACACTGTTTGTGTCTCTCATAAAAACGAACGTTAAATTGACTGGTTTTAAAATTCCTTTTAAGAGAAATGTCAGCTTCTAGCAATTTTGATGAAATCTTTTAGTGTGCGTTAGATTTTTCCATTTAAAAAAAATACACCTTACAACTGAAATCTGTCGTGAAGGAATGTTTTAGGCTGAAAAAATGGTGTCAAATGTGTGACGCACGTTATTTACACAATACTTTGCATATGAAAACGAAAGTAGGTATATGTTATGAATATGCATTGCACACAACAATTGCGATCGAAAACACAACATATGATGACGTTTTCCACCTGATACTTGTTTTGATCAATGAATTTACCCAAATGAAACATGTGACACGAACACGTGTAGTGAACGTGACCAAACAATACGATCTCGGTAAACTACATAAATGGATTGCACATAGGATGGAGGTCCGATTTATTCTACCAGAAAGTAAAACATTAGATATTTTTAGATATTTTTTCGGGTAGACAGGTTAATTTAAACCATTTTCTTATCAATATTCATAGATTTTCACACACTTGTTCGAAAAACAACCCTGTCTTCATAACGAACATGCGCAAGATTGGCCCAGAAGTAAATTTTCGTGTTATAAAAAGAAAATAAGTTGATCTAAAGAAATAATATATAAGAATTGATCTATTAAACTTGACTTTTCGTCATTTGTATAGGAGGTTGCTTGATATTTGAGCCAGGTACAAAACGTTCGTGATGTTGACACAAAAAATTTCAGCGTCCACGTGTTGAACGCAAATTTTTTTCTACAAGAATTCCAAATTATTCTGTGACCTTTTGAAACTATTTCAATACTGAATATTGCCTGGCGTGTTTCTTTCCCCTTTAACAGGCATATCAATACTATATGGATAAGAAACTCCACCAAAAATTTAGTTTCATGGATGATTTCAGGACATATTGGACAACATAGAGTGAACGTTCATCCTTTTGTTATATTGAATTATAATTTTGATGAATTGATGAGTTATCTTTCTACTGTTAAAACCCACTTGCACATGGGATAAGGTGTGCAGATATAGCATTGAAATTCCATATTACTCATTTTAATTTTTTATAGACTATATCCAGGTATTGTAAGCAATATTGAATTATGACTTTTAAGTCATTAGGATGAAGGGTCACCTGACAAATATTAAAGTAGGATATTGTTCTAAACATTTTTATTGAACGTTTGTTCCCAAGTTAAAATTTTGCAGCAATGACGTTACAACGTCAAAATCACGAATACTTATGTCCATTGACTGTATATGGTCAAACGTTGTAATTTACTATCCGCGTACCTTTACTATCAATACTATATAAAATATTATAGCATTGATAGTATAAATAGCATTGATAGTAAAGATACGCAGATAGTAAATTACAACGTTTGACCGTATTTTATTGAAAAAATTTCCGATTCCTGTGCGAGCAGTGACTAGATTAGAAACCACTCTGGCCCTGCTCACAAACTGTGACGCTTTTCCAGATAACAATAATCATAATGACTTGTGTGTTCTGATATTACTGACCATTACCATTACTCAAATATAGAAAAAGGCCTTCCATGTCTGCAGTGACTGTGAATGCTGTGTATCTAAATTTGAAAAACCGTTTTGCCATTTTTGTTTACTAGCAGACGACAAACGACAAATTTCGATTATCTCCCATTTTTACAAACAGAAAAATTAAATATCGGAACGGATATGGAGGGAAATCCGTACAAACAAATTGTTTTTAATAATTTATTTTTCAAAATGTGTAAAATTTAGAAGCGATGATGAGACGTCATTTTACACCCAACAAAAAACATCCTGTCCATATCGCCGTCCCTATCACGGGGATACGGGCAAATTAATCATAGTTGGAAATAGTTAATGTGAAGCAGGTACAGATTCAGACAGAGTATTCTCCATCTTTTTTTGGTTGTTGTTGGTTGGTCAGAATTTTCTCTTAGTTCTTCAATATTTGTGGTCAAAAGAAAGTCTTCAACAATCAGGAGAAATATCATATTCAGAGAATGATATACTCTTTAACATTGGTACAAGAAGACTTTAATAATTGTTATTCGGGCTTCACTTCGGCTCAGGGAATATAGAACACAGACAGGGAATACGAACCCGTATCCCCTGTGAAGATCCCGAATAACATATAATGTTGTGTCTGGCAGTATATAATATCACGCGTAAGGACGTGCAATAAGATGCACCGTTGGGAGCATTCCTCAATATTATCACAATATCTTATATATCATACCATATACAGGGGCGGATCCAGGATTTCAAGTTAGGGGGCGCAGTTAAAAAAAAATCGCGCCGAGCGGAGGGAGGCGCAAATATTGTTGGGATATTTCGTGTGAAAAATCACGATTTTACGCCCAAAAAAAATCATATTTTTTCCAATTTTAGGGGGGGCGCCGGATGCGCCCCCCTCCCTTGGATCCGCCCCTGTTTCTTGATATTTAATAATAACCCATAGTATTGTCTTGTGAATTGAGACACCTATTTATTTTCTTGTCAGAATGCATACAAAAGTTGGTTTAATATATATATATATTTAATGTATATCTAAAAAAAAAAATGATTTGGAGTTCCGTACACTATTTTATATATCATAAGTTTGCATATACATAAACAAATTTTAGAATATTCGCTTGCACTAACTTGAATTTTAGGAAAATAAGCTCTCTTGGATGGCAATGGAGTATTAAACCCGTTGGCAATGTGTAATAAATACTTGGAAACATTATTCTTAAAATAAATATATTTAAAATGCTCTCTACGGGGAGAAAAATCTTAATAATTCATAATTTACACATGATATCAAATATGATAGATGTTATAAGCAATATCACACTTGGTATATTTTGTATGACTTTTTAATTATCTTGTAATGGGGGAATTTATCAATTGTGTCTATAACATATTGCTTTAATTATTAACGTTTAAGTATAATAAAATTACCTCAGTATTTGTTCAGGGACACGATTCAAAACTTCATCACTGGGAACATTACTTCCATACCGACCAGACATAATTTTCCCATGGACTTCTATTATTTCTCCTGAAATATCCAGAGTGTTTTCATTATCTTTGTCAAATAATAATCTTTTCTAAACAAAAAAAATATACTCATCTGACATTAATATTTTTTCTTAATGAATTTCCGAGAAAATATCGCAGTATGTAAATTTTTAATGAATTGCCGATTGTTTTTTTTTTCTTAAATAACATAGATTTGTACGATGAATTTGTTTTTGTTTATGAAATTCTTTATAACATTATATGCATTATTTATAAAAGTTTTACTACCTGGTGGAGCCGACTGTGATCTTGGTACTATAGCTGTGATAGATGGTGTGTTGTCTTTATGTGGCTGCAAATAAAATAATGACAATCATTTTAATTAAATATCTAAGTGTCGACAACATTTTGTTATTCAAACGACAAATTTAACATATTTCGAAATAAAGTTTTCAGTTGTTGTAAAATAAAATATTACCAGTGTAATGTATTTGGTTATTTAGTCATATATAGCTGACTTTTATTAACTTTATTTAATTTTTGCATTTCACTATACAGAGAATTATTTGTAAATTAAATAGACTTTTTCAGAAAGTTCCTTTTTTGCTTTTTCGGTAGATTCTAAAATATCTTTTTAGATAAATGATGTAATGTTCAATTTATTTGCAAATATTTGTATTTATGGAAAATGACCTTCACATAATTATCAAACATAGTTATTACTAGAGCACATTGCCGATTGCTTAACAATCTCATTGTATCCAATCAAAATTGATTTTATGATTTGACTTATTGTGTTTAACGCCACTTTCAGCAATATTTCAGCTATATCATGGCGACCAGTTTTAGTGGTGGAAGAAGCCGGAGTACCCAGAGAGAACCACCGACCACGGGCAAGCAACTGGTAAACTTTATCACTTTATAGGTCTGTTTCATACCTTGACCTACACCTCGAAATTGACAGTGAGGGGCGGTTAAGAACGAAATTTATAGAGCAAAGAGATGATTTCAATTTTCTCATTGTGAACTTTCCATTTATATGATATGTAGCAACATTCCAGGAGCACCTGCATATGGAGTATATATATCTCAGTTGATACGATATTCCAGAGTTTGTGGTTCCTATCAGGATTTCCTTGATGGTTGCTGCTAACAAGGAAGCTACTGAACCAAGGGTTCCAATTTGTTAAGTTGAAGTTATGCACTTCGAAAGTTTTACGGTCGCCACCATGGCTTGGTTGACCGTTATGGAATATCTGTGTCACAAATGACCACGGATATGTTCCAATTGTCGTAAGCACTTTCCGTTCCTTTCCTCATTCATGACATATCACCAGGTTTGTCACTATATTAACACGACGGGAGCCATTAGTGGAGCAGGAACTACTTACCCTTCCGGAGCACCTGAGTTCACCCCCGGTTTTAGTGGGGGTTGTGTGTTACTCGATCTTTAGATTTATGTATATGTTTTGTAGATCGTTGTTTGTCCCTTTGTTCTTTTTCTTTTGGTCATTGTGTTGTCTGTTTTTTAGATATACGGATTCTGATTACCCTTTTGGTATCTTAGATATACGGATTCTGATTACCCTTTTGGTATCTTCAAACTCTTCCAACTGTGAACAGGATTTCCGCCATAGTTATATTGTAACTTACGGTAAATCTACAGTTCTTGTGGAAAGGATTCCCGCCACAGTGATAATTCAATGGAATAGGTTCTCCATCAACCTGAACTCTCACATAATAATCATCTGGGTCCATTTTTCTACAAAAGTATATTTGTTGAAATAGATAGTGCAATTTATATAAGCCATAATATTAACAACGTTAGCCTATCGGTCAAGTTTTCCAAATATTCATCATATTATTAAAATTAATTTTGCAGTAGCGAATTTTGTTTACAGTTTATATTATTCACAGAATCTTTAACTTATAGTGGAGTGACATGTCTACAGGTCTGTGGACTTGCTAGCGATATAAAACTTTTGCTCAGTGTTTTGGTTTAATACATAGCGAAAATCATCATCATCACATCGAAACGTACATTGTATAACCTGCCCTTGTAATGATATAACTGACAAATTGCTCACTTGGGGTCAAATAACGATGACTCGTTCACTTTATTATGAAATAATGATTTACTTTACAAACTTTTTTTTCTCTAAAAAATGACCATGTCTTTTATTAAAGGGACACACAGTTTAGTGCTAAACGGTTTTAATTTAACATTAAGCCAGTGTGATAGGAAACGTGTACAATTTTGTGTCAAAGGTGCAATTTTACTGAGTTTAATGAGCAAACTTATACTTTAGTGATAGTATTCGTATTTATTTATATACACGTAATTTCATATATTTTTTTTACATCTTGGGCTTTGTACGACACTGATAAGACGTTTTGGGCGAAATGCGTACACATGTATATTGAAATTATAGTTCTGGGATTTTGGTAGCATCATTTTAATAATCATGTCTGTTGTTATATCGACAAGTGTAGAGCATATACGCTTCCTTAGAAACACATATAATGTCTTTGACTATAACTGTTTGTCACATCTGTATAAGTAGGTTGATTGATTGATTGCTTGCTTGCTTGCTTGCTTGCTTGCTTGCTTGATTGATTGATTGATTGATTGATTGATTGATTGATTGATTGATTGATTGATTGATTGATTGATTGATTGATTGATTGCTCGCTCGCTCGATTGATTGCTTGCTTGCTTGCTTGCTTGCTTGCTTGCTTGCTTGATTGATTGATTAATTGATTGATTGATTGATTGATTGATTGATTGGTGTTTAACGTCAACTTTAGCAATATTCTGTATACGTATGAGATGTATTAAATCAGTCTATATTTGACATTGTAAGCGTACTTTGTTATACATAGGATCTGTAGTTCTGTTGTAGAATCTTCTAGGATCGGACAGTCGTATATCTTTGTCTGTGACACAAGTCTTACAACGTTGCCTTCGTCAACTTGATTAAGTGAGAATCCGCTCCCATCGATCGTCAGTTTAGTTGCTCCATTTAAGCTGCCAGCGTTTGGTTTCACTTTTAATACTGATCGCACCACTGAAAAATAAACGCGTCAAAATTATAATCTGATAATGAGTCAGTTTGACTTAAAAGAGTCACAGGTGCTCGTAGACAGGACCCCATATGGTACCTCATGTCGTGGTACCGCCAACCAATTTATTTTCGTTTATTTTCTTATTTCTGACATATTTCGCTTGGAAAATATATGGGAATATTGACAGACAGGTTTTCTGACACGTCCGGGTCGACTGATGTATATATACATGTCAGAAAACCTGTCTGTCAATATTCCCATATATTTTCCAAGCGAAATATGTCAGAAATAAGAAAATAAACGAAAATAAATTGGTGGGCGGTACCACGACATGGGGTACCATATGGGTCCTGTCTACGAGCACCTGTGAAAAGAGTTACAAAGGAAACCAAGATACGTCGTTTCGATGGGTACTGGCAGTTTATTAGGATATAATTTAATTTGATGTGAATACTCAAATCTGATTGACTGATCCGCCTGGGACAAGATTGGTTATGCTTGATAACCTGTGTTGGTATTGTGACGTCGTTTATATATTCACTCGCCAACGGCAAATTCAAATAGTCCCATGAAATAATCGTAATTAAAATGGAGGAATCATTACATTTTGTTGTAAAAATTTAATCATAAGGAATGAGTTCAATTTTTGAACGGTTATACTTGTATAACCTGGTTTGGAACAGTTTGCGTTTTTCATAAACTGCTTCACGGTTTATTAAGCGTAAACTTCCCCAAACCAGGTTTTATCGTATAAACTATTAAACAATTGAATATATTCATTAAGTGTACATCGGGTTTTGGAAGTATATCAGTATGTGTACCCTGTGGAATTGGACGTTTATCAGTATGTGTACCCTGGGGAATTGGACGTTTATCAGTATGTGTACCCTGGGGAATTGGACGTTTATCAGCATGTGTACCCTGGGGAATTGGACGTTTATCATTATGTGTACCCTGGGGAACTGGACGTTTATCAGTATGTGTATCCTGGGGAATTGGACGTTTATCAGTATGTGTACCCTGGGGGAATTGGACGTTTATCAGTATGTGTACCCTGGGGAATTGGACGTTTATCAGTATGTGTACCCTGGGGAATGGGACGTTTATCAGTATGTGTACACTGGGGAATTGTACGTTTATCAGTATGTGTACCCTGGGGAATTGGACGTTTATCAGTAAGTGTACCCTGGGAAATTGGACGTTTATCAGTATGTGTACCCCGGGGAATTGGATGCTTATCGGTATGTGTATCCTGGGGAATTGGACGTTTATCAGTATGTG
>MJUT01024369.1:1013786-1025683 GCA_002080005.1 Gigantidas platifrons
TTTTTTTTTATATTTATGAGACGTGGGAACAGAGAATCTTAGGACTTTATTTTGTTTTACAAAGCGATGGCAACTCGAAATTATATACCGGTTTTCATGACAGTAAATTATTTGTTTACGCTATGTTTATTTAAAGTTGGCGTGCTGTTTTATAATCCCGTCATCCCAAAATATACGTGTGTCTTTGTTAATATGCTTAGTAAAGAGAAGAAATATTTTATGTTCGAGTGTACATGAGAAATATCACATACAATGTATTGTCTTTTTATTCACACGAGTGTCTACTTCGTATTGTAGAAGTGTGTGGGAGGGGGGGGTATTCAGAAATATTCCCTGATATGCCCAGATGTCGATTCAATGTGTTGATTGTACATTTACAGAAATATATTTCTTATTGGTCGCTAGAAATATTCTAAGTACATTTCGCTTTTATTTATTTGTTTGGTTTTGAGACATATCGCCTTATTGCTCGCTAGCTTATTGTTCGCTAGAAATTGTTCGCTAGCTTGAGCTTAGTAAATATATATATACATTTACAGTCCCGGATATACCCAAAACTGTTTCTATTGATGACGTCATTAACACGTAGGGAGCGACACAGATTAAACGCTAAAAATATATATAGTTAACTAATGGACCAAGAAACAAAATTTTATTTTTCTATAGTATTTATGGTGCATGAGAACTTTCAAAATATAAAAAAAAATCTATATTTCACAATCCAAACACATCTCTCGGTTATGTTATATATTCTAAATTATTTATACAGTCTCATGATTCCTATTATTTTAGTTTGTTGTGAATTTGTTTCCAAGTGACGAGGACAGGCACATTGGTTTTATTTGGTTTGGTCCCTGTTGCTCATTTATTACCTTTTGCGTTGTGTTTATGTTTTGTTTGTCTTTGATTTGTGTATTGTGTCCAATGTTGACTGTATCGCTGGACTGTTCATTCTTAATTGCACCTTCGATATTTTTTCTAACATTTAATATTTATGTGAAAATCTGTTACCTAAATGTCAATTATAATTAACGATCATATCCTGTATATTTATCATATAATCTGTCACAAAGTTCTAATGTATATCGTTCTACATATTTTGGGGTTTTGGTTTTGTTTCTTGTTTTATTTTGGGTTTTTTTGGGGTTTTTTTTTTTTTTTGCTTTTGTTTCTTTTTTGTGTTTTTTCATGTTATTAGTACAATATAATTATCTGAAACGAAATTCTGAATAAAAGAACTACTCAACTAAGAAATAGAAAGAAGATGCAGCAGTACCATACAAGATCAGATGTTTTCAAGTACAGTCTCTTTCCTAGAACCATCCGAAACTGGAACCAGTTACCAGCCACTATAGCTGAGACCCCGACTTGGTATCTTTCAAGCGGGGGCTGCCATCTGTCACTTTCTAGTTTGCTAGGGTCCGAATTGTAAGTAAGTTCTAATGAAGATTAGAGCTGTACCGGTTGGGTGTATGCCCAGGGGCCGCTACGGTAGCCGTAGTGGTCTAATCAGAAGAACCGAAAACGCAATTCGGAATTTTGTTTTTGTTTTGTTTCTTTCCTTTATCTTACGTTCACTATTATGCTACTTTATTCTTATCAGTTCATAACTTTATTTCTAACCGCTCACGCCGCTGCGCACTAGTATTTCCGAAACGTAAAGGTCTATCAAGACATTGTTTCGTATCCTGTAGAAGTAGATAGATGTAGAAAGCGTGTCGAAAATGAGCAGTGAATAAGTCGAGATCACCTTTAAACAAGCACCAGACCAAATAGAAGAACAAACTGTCAAAACTGAACTGTATCACTAAATCAGACGAAACCGGAATAATATTCACGATAATAGCCAAAGAGTATTAGATTTAAATGTTAATGTATTTGAACTTTAAATAACTTTCTATCACCCACATACGAGTTCTGTTTAGTAAATGACATAAATCATTTGAATTTGCTTTTAATTATTGGCAGAAATTCGTTTTATTACTGTTGAATGATCAAACAAGTAATTCCAGTGACCATGTGAACTGTACATTATTAATAAATACTCATCAACGAAGACATTCAAAAACAGAGAAAATAAAATGAATTTTATTTATTTATATCGAACAAAATCGTAGCAAATTGTCAAATAAATCATGAGAATCAATGAAAATGAAAAATTGCTGTTATTTATAATAGTAAATATATTCTAAAAAGTATGAGAAAAAATGTAAACAAACATGAAAACGAATTACATGGTGATGCTTTAAATAATAAAAATGAATTATCCGTTTAATTAAATTTAAATTTAAATTACCATCACAATAACAATTAAAATTCTATTATGAGTCAAAAGGAGGGGAAAAACTATCAGCTGGTATATCCGAAGGTGCATGTTTTCCAATGTAAATAAATTTGATATAGCTTTGTAGTTTTTCCAAATAAGACATTCCATCTTATTTTTCAGTAATTGTTATTTTCATTAGTCCTATATTTAAACTGACCGAAACTATATTAATCACGGTAGGTTATGAATGGTGATACTAGTGGCATCATACATCATTAATGGAGATACTAGTGGCAGTATTCATTATGAATGGTGATACTAGTGGCATCATACATCATTAATGGAGACACTAGCGGCAGCATTCATTATGAATGGCGATACTAGTGGCATCATACATCATTAATGGAGATACTAGCGGCAGCATTCATTATGAATGGTGATACTAGTGGCATCATACATCATTAATGGAGATACTAGCGGCAGCATTCATTATGAATGGTGATACTAGTGGCATCATACATCATTAATGGAGATACTAGCGGAAGCATTCATTATGAATGGTGATACTAGTGGCATCATACATCATTAATGGAGACACTAGCGGCAGTATTTATTATGAATGGTGATACTAGTGGCATCATACATCATTAATGGAGACACTAGCGGCAGCATTCATTATGAATTAGGAGTGTTGATACCTCCGTTGATGGAATATAAGTCCCCGAGGGTATCATCCGCCCAGTAGTGAGAGTAAAGCTTAAAATAATATTACCATTGTTGCTTTTATAGTTCCTAGGTTAAAAACTCATTAATAAATCGACGTTTATCTCAAATAGACATAAGTTACCTGACCAGAGTTTGGCTAATAGACGTAGATGCCGGGTTCTATTTTACCAACTCATATATTGCAGGTGATTGGGATAAGAAAAATTGATACAGATGGGGCAATACAAATCCGTAAATTGAGGAAGGACAGACAACACAATAGCCAACAAGAAAACGGACGAAAGGACAGACAACACAATAGTCAACAAGAAAACGGACCAAAGGACAGACAACACAATAGTCAACAAGAAAACGGACCAAAGGACAATAATCTACAAAATATACATATAAAACTAAGAATCGAATAACACGAACCCCACTAAAAACGAGGGTGAACTCAGGTGGCCCAGAAGGGTAAGCAGTTCCTGCTCCACTAGTGGCACCCGTCGTGCTCATGTAAGGTCATGAGGATAAGACATTAGAGGATGTAACATAGCCGTGTATGATTCAACAACATACAATCGGCATCCGATTTCCAGATCTTGTGCTAGCCTGATTAATTTCTTACAAAACGATAATTTCATAATTATGTCGATGAACATTATAACTCATTTCACTTTAAAAAATATCATAATTTTTTTTAGGTTATATCACTTATAAATGTCATAACAAAATATAAAGGAAATATCAAATAATAAAATTCTTCATCATTGTGACCTATTTAACATACAAATAAACTTGTAAACACTGGAAACATTAACATTATTTCTGTGGGGTTTTTATATATATATTGTCAATAATTGTTCATGCAATCAAATGAAATGTCTCTCACTTCAGTAACAAAATGTATGATATTCCATCTATATCATAATAAAACGACATAAAAGATTTGCTTTATCACTCTATGCACATTATTAATGACAGATAAATTATATAGCTTAGCTACATCTCAACAATTAGTTCTTGATTGGACAGAAGAATATTTCAAATCAACTGACTGGAAATATTTCATATCATTTCAATACTATTTTTAATAATAAGTGTTGTTTCATTCTTTTTTTTTATGGATGTTTTATTTTAAGTTCAATAATTTAGATACATAAATAATAAGTAATAACAAGATTAAGAAGCCCACACACACATACACAAGATCAAAACAAATCAGACGGACATTGATGTCTCAGCTGTGATATGCCCGATTGCAGTCACTGATAATGCGGTGAAACGATTCTGATCTTTTCTGTGTTTTGCATGAAAAAATATGAATAAAATGAAAACAAAAATACCACACTGTCAGAACAGTTCTCAAATGCAATAGAAAAATCGTAGAAAGATGCGAAGTAGATATCCCTGACACACAAATACATGACCGCTCATTTTCCTGGCTTGGTACAGGCATTTCAATAAAGAGTGGCGGGTAATGTATCAGACTTTAGTGTCTCGAGTTGGGTTGTATATTGACAAGCGCACTCTTCAATTGAATAATTTAATTAACACGAAACGTCCGAAGATACCAAGGGGTAATCAGAAGGCGTAATCGAAAAAGTGCAGACAATACAATGATCAAAAGAAAAACGACAAATAAAACAAACACTGATTTACAAAACGCTACACAGAAAACAAAAGATTGAGCTTTCACTAATGACAATGCTGGACAAACACTGATTTACAAAACGCTACACAGAAAACAAAATATTGAGCCTTCACTAATGACAATGCTGGACAAACACTGATTTACAAAACGCTACACAGAAAACAAAATATTGAGCCTTCACTAATGACAATGCTGGACAAACACTGATTTACAAAACGCTACACAGAAAACAAAATATTAAGCAACTTCACTAATGACAATACGGGACAAACACTGATTTACAAAACGCTACACAGAAAACAAAATATTAAGCAACTTCACTAATGACAATGCTGGACAAACACTGATTTACAAAACGCTACACAGAAAACAAAATATTGAGCCTTCACCAATGACAATGCTGGACAAACACTGATTTACAAAACGCTACACAGAAAACAAAATATTGAGCCTTCACTAATGACAATGCTGGACAAACACTGATTTACAAAACGCTACACAGAAAACAAAATATTGAGCAACTTCACTAATGACAATGCTGGACAAACACTGATTTACAAAACGCTACACAGAAAACAAAATATTGAGCCTTCACTAATGACAATGCTGGACAAACACTGATTTACAAAACGCTACACAGAAAACAAAATATTGAGCCTTCACCAATGACAATGCTANAAAAAAAAAAAAAAGGAAAAAGAAATAACGTCTAAAGGACAATATTAAGCCATATACAGGTAATGTCAAACCAATGACGTGTAAAGGACAAAATTGAACCTTTTACAGAAAAAAATCTAGGGTGGCCATCACGAACTGGTTCATCAATACGAAATATCTATTTCTCAAATGGCAATGGAACTTTTCCAGTTAACGTAGATATTGTCTGTCCTCTACCATCGACAACCCCCTCCCAGAGGGTGTGCCGGGGTAGAATAGGCACCAGGTTTCTCCGTCCTAGAGGCACTAGTCCTCTAAAAGGGGTCATCCCCGGGGTATAGAAATGGGACCAAGAGCTTCTTCGGCTTGAAGGAGCGTCCGTCGGTTGTGCGGGATGTAGAAATTCACAGCCAACCCGTCCTTCGGATGAGACGTAAATAAAACCGAGGTCCCGTGTTGAGAGATTGCCACCCTCTTCGCACGTTAAAGAACCCAGTGTAACAGCTCACTATGAGCATTATGCTCATGATGAGTGGTCCATAAGAGACCTGTTGCACTGGCTAAATTATCCGTCCCTATCCATCACATTTCCTTGTTTCGAGTCTCGTGGCGTTTAAATTATTCTCGTCCTGGACGTTAAACACCAATCAATCAATCAATAAATCAAACTACAATCGACAGTCTTGACTCTTAGTAACACGGCTGGTATCGTATAAGGTATATAAACTGTTCACATCCGGTTTTTAGTGAGGTTTATGTTGCTCCTCTTTTTATTTTCCTGAGTTATGTATTTTGTTCTGTTTGTATTCATTCTATTTCTTGTGCCCAATGTTACCAGTGTCTCTGAATTGTCCATTCTTGATTGCCCCCTCAAATTTTTCTAACATTGAAACTAAAAACTAAAACAACGGATTATGTGTAAGTAATTAACTTCTGTGTTTAAATTGTCAGTCGAAGGATTCCTTATAATATTGATCGCGTCAAAATCATATACTTATATACATTTTTGTACCAGGTAAATATGATACGAACTTTAGTCCAGATCAGCTCTGTGGTAATGATAATTTATTACATCTAAATAGTAAAATCTGTACCTTACAAATTGAAATATAAAAAGCAAAGTACATTCAACGAGCACACACAATGTCCATAATAGTTATGTAATGGAGAATCTACAAGTTGGAGTGTATTCTCTTACATAATACATTTCCATATGCAACAGTGTTTTCATTTTATATTTTTACCTTTTTAATGTTCAGAAAGCTAAATAAGCCACAATTAACAAAAAATAAACAACAAAATTTTATCGGCATCCGTGCTTTCGATTCTCGTTTATATCTAGATATGTCAAGGTCTTTCAAGTGAATAGAATCGTTTATATTTAGATATTTCAAGGTCTTTCAAGTGTCCCAAATGTTCACCTGTGGTCTGTCTGATTTGTTAAGTTGCGGTCGGTTCGTTGGTTGTTTTTGTATTGCGAGAATACTCGTCAGTTCTGAACATAAATTATGTCAGAACTCAAATACTTGTATCGTGTCTTGTATATATTGATCAATTGCTTTTTTAACTTAAATTAAACAAATTGTTGATATTTTTTTAAATAAAGCTTACTATCAAGAGTTATATATACTAATTATATAATTTATTAATGTGGTCAACTTAGCCGAGTGGTAAGATGGAAGTTTTGAAAGTTAAAGTAGACTTTAAAAGGCCCAGCAGGGGTTCGAGACACGAAGTCCCAAAATAAGTAAAAAACGTTTTTAAGCCTAGAATAGTGAAAGGTTAAAGTTCATATATTCAAGAACAAATGAATAAACTGTAGATTTTTAAAAATAATCCACTGTTCGAACAATAGTGTGATGTCAGAGAAATGTATTATGTATATATATTAATTGCTGTCTAAATTGTGTGAAATTGTTATTTTATTATTGATGGGAAGTAATTTAATAAACTTAATAAATTATTATTATCTATATTAAACCTATAAAGTAGAAATTATATTATGCTTTCGTTATTATTGTCGCAAATATTCAATAACATATGATTTTCATACTATGGTCTCTCTTTTTATGAAATAAGACTGTAAGTATGATTGTTATTTCTTATAGTTCAGTCGACTGTACTTTTGGTATTTAACTTTGCAATGTGAGGAAATAGACTGAAATTTCAAAGAAGAATTGTTATATCAATGCTGTTATTCACAACAGCACATATGCAATTTCACTTGTGTTATTTGGATGATGCCAAAATGTATCAAGCGTCGTTTTGTCTTTCTCACATCTTCCCCTATTCAACAGATAATGTTCTTCCTTTGTCCAGTCTCTGTAGTTTTCTGTCTGTGTCCAGTCTCTGTAGTTTGCTTCCTTTGTCCAGTCTCTATAGTTTTCTTTCTTTGTCCAGTCTCTGTAGTTTTCTTCCTGTTTCCAGTCTCTGTAGTTTTCTTCATTTGTCCAGTCTGTGTAGTTTTCTGCCTGTGTCTAGTCTCTGTAGTTTTCTTCCTTTGTCCAGTCTCTGTAGTTTTCTGCCTGTGTCCAGTCTCTGTAGTTTTATGCCTTTGTCCAGTCTCTGTAGTTTTCTGCCTTTGTCCAGTCTTTTTAGTTTTCTGCCTTTGTCCAATCTCTGTCGTTTTCGTCCTTTGTCCAATCTCTGTAGCTTTCTTCCTTTGTCCAGTCTCTGTAGTTTTCTTCCTTTGTCCAGTCTGTGTAGTTTTCTGCCTTTGTCCAGTCTCTGTAATTTTCTGCCTTTGTCCAGTCTCTGTAATTTTCTGCCTTTGTTCAGTCTCTGTAGTTTTCTTCCTTTGTCCAGTCTCTGTAGTTTTCTGTCTGTGTCCAGTCTCTGTAATTTTCTTCCTGTGTCCAGTCTCTGTAGCATTCTTGTCTTTGTCCAGTCTCTGTAGTTTTCTGCCTCTGTCCAGTCTCTGTAGTTTTCTTCCTTTGTCCAGTCTGTGTACTTTTCTGCCTGTGTCCAGTCTCTGTAATTTTCTTCCTGTGTCCAGTCTCTATATCATTCTTGTCTTTGTCCAGTCTCTGTAGTTTTCTGCCTGTGTCCAGTCTTTTTAGTTTTCTTCCTTTGTCCAGTTTCTGTAGTTTTCTGCCTGTGTCCAGTCTCTGTAGTTTTCTTCCTTTGTCCAGTCTCTGTAGTTTTCTTCCTTTGTCCAGTTTCTGTAGTTTTCTGCCTGTGTCCAATCTCTGTAGTTTTCTGCCTGTGTCCAGTCTCTGTAGTTTTCTGCCAGTGTCCAATCTCTGTATTTTTCTGCCTTAGTCCAGTCTCTGTAGTTTTCTTCCTTTGTCCAGTTTCTGTAGTTTTCTGCCTGTGTCCAGTCTCTGTAGTTTTCTGCCTGTGTCCAGTCTCTATAGTTTTCTGCCTGTGTCCAGTCTCTGTAGTTTTCTTCCTTTGTCCAGTCTGTGTACTTTTCTGCCTTTGTCCAGTCTCTGTAGTTTTCTTCCTGTGTCCAGTCTCTGTAGTTTTATTCCTGTGTCCAGTCTCTGTATTTTTCTTCCTTTGTCCAGTCTCTGTAGTTTGCTTCCTTTGTCCAGTCTCGGTAGTTTTCTTCCTTTGTCCAGTCTCTGTAGTTTGCTTCCTTTGTCCAGTCTCTGTAGTTTGCTTCCTTTGTCCAGTCTCTGTAGTTTTCTTCCTTTGTCCAGTCTCTGTAGTTTGCTTCCTGTGTCCAGTCTCTATATTTTTCTTCCTTTGTCCAGTCTCTGTAGTTTTCTTCCTTTGTCCAGTCTCTGTAGTTTGCTGCCTTTGTCCAGTCTCTGTAGTTTTCTTCCTTTGTCCAGTCTCTGTAGTTTTCTTCCTTTGTCCAGTCTCTGTAGTTTGCTTCCTGTGTCCAGTATCTGTATTTTTCTTCCTGTGTCCAGTCTCTGTAGTTTTCTTCCTTTGTCCAGTCTCTGTAGTTTACTTCCTTTGTCCAATCTCTGTAGCTTTCTTCCTGTGTCCAGTCTCTGTAGTTTTCTTCCTTTGTCCAGTCTCTGTAGTTTTCTTCCTTTGTCCAGTCTCTGTAGATTTCTTTCTTTGTCCAGTCTCTGTAGTTTGCTTCCTGTGTCCAGTCTCTGTATTTTTCTTCCTTTGTCCAGTCTCTGTAGTTTTCTGCCTTTGTCCAGTCTCTGTAGTTTTCTTCCTGTGTCCAGTCTCTGTAGTTTGCTTCCTTTGTCCAGTCTCTGTAGTTTTCTTCCTTTGTCCAGTCTCTGTAGTTTTCTTCCTTTGTCCAGTCTCTGTAGTTTTCTTCCTTTGTCCAGTCTCTGTAGTTTTCTTCCTTTGTCCAGTCTCTGTAGTTTGCTTCCTTTGTGCAGTCTCTGTAGTTTTCGTCCTATGTCCAGTCTCTGTAGTTTTCTTCCTTTGTCCAGTCTCTGTAGCCTCCATATAAAGGACTGTTTATTCCCAATATATTTTTCTGTATACCTTAATGCCAGGACCACAATGGTGAATTTAAATTTCCAAATGCCGTTTTGGTATCAACTCTTGATTACTGCTAGAATGTCTTAATGTCTGGTTACTACCAAAATGTTGCAATGGTACCGACTCAGATTTACTTTAGAGATGTCTTAGCAAGTCGGAATCGACAATTCAATTCAGACGTAATGGTCTATTAAAGCACAAAGAACACAGGTCAGACGTGATTAACGTGTAAACCTCCGATTTCACAAGTCTGAATGCCCGAATAAAACAGAGAGAAAACGAGTCAGAAGTTATTTTCAAGTAAAATGCAAGAGATTATTTAATAATATTTACGAGACCAAGTAAAATAAAACCAAAGAGTTAAGTCCATTTGCATACGCATGCATGTATATGGATCTTTTTCCAATATGTCCGCTGAATGATTGGTACCCATAATTGCTTGACATTCAAAGCATGTTGCATTTTGTACGAGCAAAATTGTTTACCTCTTAGATAGATATATAGGCACTTTTGTTGGAAGAAAATACATATTACAAATAGCCTTGATTTATATGAAAATGATATGTTGCTAAGAAAAATATTTGAAGGTCCAACACACGAATCAATATTGGGAAATATAATAATTTGTTACCTGTAAATGCGATATAAAATAAAATGTTCGGGAACTAACAGATGCTTCTAGACATTTTTATATTACCTTCAATTATAATGCAAAAAAATATATGCCAGAATAGAATATTGATGATGAAATAATATAATCGAAACCCATATTGGAATGAGAAACTATCATTTTATTTCCTGATATTAAATATTAAACATCGGATGATGTACTTTAAACAGTGTTATTTATTTGCATGTAATATTTAATGTACCGTACGAGGACAAACGGCATCATACCTATTACGTTACAATTTTAGCTTTGCATAAATGTATAACAAAATATGTGACTGCATAGCATACATAATTACATTTGCATTCAATGCTTAAAAAAATCCGAATTTCATTTTCCATTTACCCTTATAAGATATCTGGAATAGAGTGAAATTTATAACAGACAAATTTAGACTTGAATAACACTAATAATAATTATCGATTAATCAGGAACTACACGAGAACAAAAATATATTTTGGGTTTAAATCAAAATTTTCTTATTTGCAAAGAACATATGAATTACGTATTCACTTTCATTATCTGTCTTACATGTTGTACAATGTACCATTTGATAAATCAGAGTTATGGTTCCTTTACGGTCTTTGTCTGTACCAAGCAATACGACAATGACCAAATCGAACATTGACCTGGAGGTTCAGTACTGATTCGTATCACAATAAACATTATATTCATTACAAATAATAATGACTAATCGACATTTTAATATACCCACATACAATAACAATAACGCTAAAGTATTGATTTGACCCAAGAATTCATATTTTTATGTTTGTCAAGATAATATTTTATTGTAAGAAGCACTCTGCCCTGACCATTTAAAATGGTGTGGTTCAGCCATTGTATCTGTATTAAGTACCTATAAAAATGGGTTTTTATTAATGTCATGTTGAACTATTGATAATGACGTACATATGCATCATTACATGAACTAAAAACAACTTTTGTCAACAGAAGCTGTATAAAACAAACTATAAGTTTGCTAACACCTTTTTTAAAGTTTCAGATCAAGTTGCAGATAGAAATAACGCAGTTGTTAATATTAAAATGTCTTGATCACTTAAACAAATGATAGCCAGTCCTGATGGCCAGTCCTATCTTTATATAATATTACTGACACAGAGCCAGTCCTATCTTTATATAATATTACTGACACCGTTTTCATACCTGTAGTGAAATATGGACAACCATTAGGAAACGGTTAGATTACTGGTCAGTTCCATTTTGAGATTACAAGACTCATTGAAATACATTCTATTAACAGATGGATAGCATTTATAAAGTAAATTCTTCTTATTAATATGACAAATTCTGAAACAAAACATTTATTCATCATTGCTTTTTCTTTCAAAAATCTTTAGCAAAACACAGTTAGCACTGTCTTGATAAATGATCGGGTATAATCTCTTTATTTTATGTACCCTACATTCATGTTAACAGGGAATAATACAGGCTGGCTGCTGATTGGATAAAGCATGAACAATGCACATGTCATTTGTTTTTCCTGATACAAAACTTGGTACAGGGGCGGATTCAAGGGGGGGGGG
>MJUT01024369.1:1038357-1078465 GCA_002080005.1 Gigantidas platifrons
TTGGAAAATTCGGTAATTTATAGACATCTATATAATAATAATTTATTTAAACGGAATTCACATTTAATTTGGCAGTAAAATATGTTTTACGATTCACGGTAATATACATGTTACATATGTTTACGGTATACAGTTACAAAAATTACTATCAGATAAACAAATAAAATTCAAAGAATTCTGCGTGTCTTGGCATAAATTTCATAAAAATCTGCCCAGAGATACCTTTAAGATATTTTTTTTTAAATGTGGTTTTATATGAAATATATAGCGTAAAATCGAATGCGTACTGTAATATGGCCATTGTACATTGATAAAGATGTAAATCTAGGAATGGCTCCTCATTAGGTGCCTGGTCCCTATCATAGCACACATTTAGGAGATTCTTTTATAAATAAATAATATAAAATAAATTATATAAAATAAATAATATAAAATAAATTATTATGTGCATTTTATTTGTGACATTGTGATGAAGATTTTAAACATTTACCACAATGTCATTATTTACTGTAGACTGTAGTTTAACGTAATCTAGACCTTCGTTTTCAACTGGGCTTCGGTTGTCTTTCCCTTACTAGACCACATTCCAGACACACACAATCATGACTCTAACCGAAAAAAAAATATGAAAATATGAATTCTGGAACTTGACCTAGATATTCATAAGATACATTTACATACCAAACCTAGCTTCAATCTGACTTTTAATTCACAAGTTATCATCTGGAAACCAAGCACACGGACGGACGGACGACACCCATTTCTATAGTCCCCTTCGACGAAGCGTCGGGGGACAATAACTAATACAGTGTAAAGGGTACTCTAGATTCCACATGACAGTTTAATGATAAACATATTAGGTATAGATATTTTTAGTATCACTTAATTTCAAATACTATCGTCCTCTCTATAGGCCATGCCTACTCATATTATTTTTTAAATTCCTTGAGCTACGGCCAATGAAGCTCCGGCTGATATTTATTTTGACGGAATATCGCATTCAGTTGAATCCTTTCGTATACCCATATTGTACCCCAACGCAGATAGCGGCATTGTAACGTCAAACAATCGTTTCTATGCGCGACGTCACTGAACGATCGATGTAAATGTTTCTTCAAAAATCGCTTGGCACTCACTCTCCAGGAAAAATACGTGGCACTCAAAGGGTTAAAACTCGAGGACGTTTCTCAGTCATCTCTCATCTCAGGGCTTATCCCTTCGATGAGAGATGACTGAGAAAAGTCCTCTCGTTTTAAAAAAACATCGTTAATCACTTATTATAAGTTCTCTAATATGACAAAAAGTTTTAAGATACGAAAGGGGTAAGCAGAAAACGTAAATGGGAGGGCAAACAATACAATGGATAACAGAAAATTACAAATGGACAAACAATGATAGACAAAATACTAATCTGAAAAGTAATCGAGTTTTAGTGGGGTACAAACTTACCCTTCCGGAGCACCTGAGTTCACCTCCAGCTTTTAGTGGGGTTAAAATTCGTGTTACTCGATATTAAGTTTTATGTGTATGTTTTGTAGATCGTTGTTTGTCCATTGTACTTTTTCTTTTGGCCATCGAGTTGTCTCTTATTCTTCGATGTACGGATTCGGATTACCCCTTTGGTATCGTCAAACTCTTCTTGAGCAACAAGAATCTCACTAAAAACCGTGGGGGAACTCATGTGATTTCCACTGATGTTGTTAAAGTGCATACATTATATAACGTTGAATTTGATGGAATTATTATTATTATTTTTTTTATTGTTTTGCTTGACGAGATACAATTTATTTTAAATTGTATAAATGAAAACACCAATCAGAATGATAATCCTTCAGTAAGAGATAACGTGTAGACCGATTAATCTGTCTCATCTGTCTGCATCTATTCATATAATATAGTCAAGAAAAGAAAATGACATGTTATATTTTTCGATATTGATAATTTCATAATACTCGTGTAATCTTTAAATGTTACGGATGATTATATATCTACTGAATAGGTTACTTTAGTTCATTTTTTAAATCATGACGGGAATGAATTTCCCCGTGGACCAATTATAGTCTTTATCTGTCTTTTGAACGGATGAGATTAGAGTATGACAGAGCGCGTCTGTCTATGAAAAGATTGAAGATACCAAAGGAATAATCACTAGCCATGAATTGAAGAAAAACAGACGGTAATTGGCAAACGAGAAAGAACAAACCAATGAATTACAAAACACTATATAGAAAATAGAAGAACTTTCAGAGCCGGATCCATACTTGCCGCAATAAGTTCTACTATAGGGAATCTTTGACACTGAGCGAACCTGGGTAACGCTATTATGATGCCAAACGGTTAAGCAGCAGACGTAAATCCAAGAACAGTTCATGCTAAGACCGAAAGAAAAGTGTAAAGAGATAAACAATACTCCTCGAAACACTACACAGAAAACGTATGCTTGCACAACATTAGCTCCACTAAATACTGTGAGGGGTAAGCGGTTCCTGCTACACTAATGGTACCCATCATGCTATCCTTTGTGATACAGATATTTCTTATCAGTTAGCCATGTCACGATGGCGACTGGAAAACTTTCGAAGGATCGCGTTGTTCAGTAGAATCCTTGTTTAGTTGCAACTCTCAACCAATGAAATTATAATTAGGAAACACAAGCTCTGTAATACCGTATCAACGGAGAGAGATATACTCCATATGCAGGTGTTGCCGGAATGTTGATACATAGAAATGAATAGGTCACAATTAGAAGATTTAGGCATTTCTTTTGTCGTATTTTCTTTCTCAACTTGCCCTCACTGTCAATTTATATTAAAAATATATGGCAGACTAGTCTAACTGTATATGTGGTATCCTTTTAGTTAAAGTTCAATATGTTATACACGATCAATATAGTTATGAAGCTTTGTATCATTGATTAAATGAACATCTACAATAAAACGGACGGCAGACCACAGTGATACTAATAGCTGTGTAAAGTATAGAGAAGTCGACTGTTTCATGCTATAGCTTGACAAGAGAGACTTCGTTGTATGCATATTTACAATACTTAAGGATCTACGGCTGATTAAACAACAACACTGAAACGCGTCGTGTACTCTAATTAGGTATCTACACGTGTCTATCTCTACATCGTTCCTAAACGTGATTACACTAGACGTTGCCATGGTAATTAGACATGTATTTTCTAATCATTTGACAGTAATCTAACTCGTCATTTTTTGCATTATATGTTGTACATCACTTTTTATATGATACAATTACATCAATATATATTACAATAGTCTCAAGTAATGCATAAACATCAGCAATAATACCATGAGTGTTGGGGTATTCCGTGCTAGTTAGTACATTAAAAAACAGAGCAGTCAAATATAGTTTGCCTAAAGAGCAACATTTAAGATTAGAATTCTCATACTTGCAAACAGAATAAAGATATATGGAACGGCCTTGTGGAAATTTTAAAATGTAAGCTTCCAGATCATCGAATTCCATCCCGCTTAAGATAAATCAACCAATTACAACAGATGAAAATCTGAATGTCTCAGCTAACACCACTGTGTATACTCGGGTCACCATCGTAAATAGTTTATTGATAACCAATTGTCTGAAGACTCAAGTGTAAACACTTTAAAATTGAATAATAATATCATTATTGATAAATATAACACGTGCTATATAACATATTTTGTTGTTACGTATTATGTTTGTCAATTTACAATTTGAAACATTTTTGTAACAATGACCAGTGTTAAGTAAGCTATGTATCATCTTGTGTCTTTGTGATATTTTTTGTATTACAGGAATTTTGTGTTATTTATATATAAAATGAAAAACCAAAAAAAAAAATGGAATAGTTCCAAAATTCAATAGAAAAACCGTAAAATTGATACCCTAACACACAAATACATGACTGCTCACTTTCCTGCCTTGGTACCGACACCTTAATAAAAACTGGTAGAGTTAAGCTAGTTATATGGACCCAAACCTCACTTCTTAGTGAAATGATGCAGTCATGCCAGCGTAAATAATCTATTTATGAAACTCTTGACAATGCAAGCTCATGTTCTGACGGGATATTATATAAAATGTCTTAAAACCATTGGTCATGACAGCTGTGGTACTGATTTGTTACCACTTAATATTTTAGAACCAGTTTCGTTTTTAAAACCCCGGGCAATGACAAAGAATACATTTTGAAAACATGTGTTAAAAGGATGCCACAGTAAAAGTACCAGCTTGAACCACAAGATAGGGTCTTGCATAACGGTTGTTGGAACCTTAACCTTGCACCACCGGTGACCTTAACCTTGCACCACCGGTGAGAAAGCTCATTACCCTACATTATTTGTATTGCTTCTCAAAAGCAATTGTTTACCATGCATGACTGTTGTTTTTTTATTTAATTTATTTGTCATGGGTTGTTGTACAGTAAATCGATATAAATGAACTTAATTAAATATACAAAACAGTTACAGGAAAACAATTTACTGACAGTCCATTAGATAACGGAAGTTACCGTATGATATATAGCATATACAATCAATCGTATCTTTATGATGAATGGCAATAGCATAGATAAGTCCCGAACGGTGACGATATCACGTGGTCTAGAAACCATCATTCAATCTTGGTGGGTATAATGTATCCTATCTGGTGTTGATGCATAATAACTCTTTTCAAATACAATACGGAAAATACAATATTTAACCCAAATGTGTAGATATTAATGCCCTTAGCTAATAAAACATGTCTATGATAGCAAATATAAATGATGTTACTATTTTTAGAAAGCCATTTCCCTTCTCTACTAATTGGTAGACATTACTGTTAGTCGACCTTTCATCAAAATAGTGTGAAAACATAAAATATCGCCAACTTTGTAGTATTTCTGCAATAATTGATATAATATTTCCCAAAGACAAAAAGTTAGCAATCATGCAATCATACTCCTGACCACGCAACTACTTTATTTTTGTACGTATCAGTGGTGTTGTAAATTAAAACGTTTTGATTCTAGGTATTTCTGTGTTAATCATAAAGTACCGTGTAGTCTGATATATTTTTGTGGATTGTCGTATACTTTTAAAAGTACGACCACCAAAATAGATTTCATCGCTTATTGTCATTACAGTTCAAGAGTATGGCCCAGTTGGTGTTCAGATAGATTGATCTAAATGAGCAATTTAGATTCATATTTAATTCCATGGTTATCAAAATATAGAATTACAATAATGATATTTACTTAAAAACACATAAACCTACATGTGTTTTAGTTTGTAATCATATTGGCTATCAAATTACAACAAAGTATTCACTGTTCCATTTGTATGTATCATGTGGAGGTGATTTTTAAAAGTGAAAACTGTTTAAAATTTAATCATGTCATAATATATCAAAATAGATTATAATAACAATTTTAATAAAGTCATTAAGTTTCACGGTTGATTTACTATCAATGCATTATGATTTTGCAAATTTCAAAATACGATATAACATGACAAACATCAATTATATACAATCAGGATATGTATAGGACTGAAGTTTAAATCCAACAGTGTTAACATTATAATTTTGAGCTGACAATTTGTTTGTTGTTACCCGACTGAATGCGAACTCCTTGTACCACCAATCGCTTAGTCCCATGTCCAGCGCCCTAGACTAATCGACATTTGCTATATACACATATAGATTCAACAGTCGAAGTGTTAGCTTGCCTCGTAAGGATTTGTTTTAATTTGACAGCAATATAGCTATGGAATTATAAGATATATTGTATAGGATGACAAAGATATCATCATACAGTCACAAGAAATAAAGTGTATTATACAAACGTCTAAGCAAATGACATATAAATATCTACTTTTTAATATCATTAGTCTTAGTTCCATTTGGTTGTTAATCTCATTTACACTTACACTACAGTGAATCACCAACAAAGTTGTGAGTTCGATTCTGGCTCATGGCGAGGTGTTTTCGACATAACCTAGTGTCATTATGTTTATCAGTTACTGTTGCCAGATCAGATCTGTGTTTTTTGTAGGTATTTCAGTTTGTTTCCTACGCCAATAAACTGACAGACACGATATTACTGCAATATTGCTGTGACCTTAAACACATATATAACTCTAATCCAAGACATCTCAATATACTCCTTAAGATATTGTGATATACATTGTCTAGTTATTTACATAAAACAAAATCCTCCATTGTATTATCACAATACAGCAGTCTTGTTATTTCGGCTTGATTTGGTTTGCTTGGGAAATGTTACCTGCTGGTAAATATCAGTTCACATATAAAAGAACAGAGTTTCAGTTTTTGGTCATCAATTATTTCATCAATGTATCTGTACGACGGAGAACATCCAGCAACCCAAGGATAATGTTTTTCCATTTACATCCAATCACATTTATCCTTTTTTCTGTTGAAATATTTTTTTTCAACGGTCACAAAGACGGCGACCTATAAAAATGTTCAAAATGAAATGATGTTGTCATACAACTGTTTAACAAAATGGAGTAATGCCCACTCTCGCATATGACAAGGATAGTGGCGTTGTAAAGAACGAAGAGTACTAATCGGGAACATAAGACATACTATAATTGTTGTCCTATATATTATATTTAGTTCTACAATAAAAAGACAATAGTGAATTAGCCATAATTGGAATGTTAGATTGAACACATGTCCATCTGAAACAATCATTAATGTTTAACTAAAATATGAAATTACCAATATCATGGCTCGTCATCTGTTCGCATGTAACAAACTACGTTTTAACGTTTTGCAAGTTGTTGGTATCTTTCGAAAGATAGAACGACCCTTTAAGCATTCTAGACTTTATAGTTCAGTGTTCAGATGACGGAAACGTTGTCAAAGTACAAACTACAAGCCCGAGAGTAACGTGTTTGTTATGAAATATACGCTAAAGCAATCGATATTATTATCACTAACAAGGTAGGGAAAAGTCATAAATGCAAAATTGAATTCGTTTCTTGTGTCATAGAGTCTCTTGTAGAAAGATTACCATTGGTGTTAATTCGAGGTAAATGTCAAGATATGAGGCAAACAAAGATATTTCCGTCGATTCTTTTATCTCAATAAGGGTAATAACAAAGTTACCGAACTTCGAACAATCTTCCAAAGGAAAAGTCAAAACTCATAAGTATATAAACAGACAAAATCAGTGAACAACAAAACTGGGAAAACCGTAATGACCCTGACTTTGTACAGGCATTTCCAAAGAAATGGTGGGTTGAATCAGATTTTAAGGCGCCAAACCTCCCGTTTTCATTATTGTTCAAAGGTTCCGGCTGTCACTGTAACAGTATTTATAACAATACTGGAACAAACTAGGTAAAATAGTAGTCAACGCAGTACTATATTCAGTGAGTTCTGAAAGGTATATTAGTTGAACCAACCTTGATTAGTTTTTGCACAAACTCTGCCACATAAGAGGTTAAGGAAGAGGTTGGTCAGGAGATGGCCACAGTTTTTTCCATGGGTGTGACGATGATTTTTATTTAATGTACTCTCTCTTCCGAACCCAACAAATATGCTATCCACATACTGATGAATTTATTTTCTGTGGAGCAGCTTTTGTCTTTTGTTTATAGCTGGAGCGTGAGAAAAAATATATCCTCCAATTCCAATTTTCATATACAAAAAAAAGACATAAATGTATCCCAAATGATACGATACAATTTTTGTATCGGTGACATAACATATATTTTACTATAGACATGATACGACACAATTTTTGTAATTTATGCCATAGTACATATTTTGTTATTTCTGTAATCATCATCATCATATACTTAATATTATCACCAAATAAATTACATTGCAATTAAAAATTGTAAGAACGCTTTGAAATTAATTTCAATAGAATATCGTGAACATTATAATTTCTTGAATAATCTATTTTGACAAATTAGCACCGTATTGCTTACTTTTTACCGTGTGATCTTTGTGTCAAAAACATAACATGTCTATGAAAAAATAAATTGTGATAAAATATTTGTTTTGTGTGAAATGAAACTGTGGGCAGCAATTGATTTATGTAGATGTTGATGCCATGCAATATATAATTATTGGAACATTAGAAGTTAATAAAAGTATATGTTCAAGATGTGTGGCTATGATTTGAACATTTTGTTAAACAGGGAAAATTGCATCTGATCAAACTAAATATGTCCTTATTTTTTTAGACAATTTATAAAATAATAATTTAATTTGATTTGAATACTTTAATCTGATTGGCTAATCCGCCTGGAGAAAATTTTGGTTATACTCGATAACCTGGGTTGGTATTGTGACGTCACCAACGTGTTCATCCGCCAACGACAAATTCAAATAGTCACATGAAAAATAAGGGTAATAACAAAATTACCGAACACAGAGCAATCTTCCAAAGGGAAAGTCAAAACTCATAAATCAATAAACAGACAAAATCAGTCAACAACCGGGAAACTGTGAAACCGCAATGGCCCTGACTTGGTACAGGCATTTCTAAAGAAATGGTGGATTGAATTAGATTGTACGGCGCCAACCTCTCGCTTCCATTACGGTTCAAAGGTTCCGGTTGTCACTATAACAGCACTTATAACAATACTGGAACAAAATAGGTAAAATAGTAGTCAAACAGTACTAAATTCAGTTAGGAAGGTATCTAATATATCTCATGAACCATCTCCATCAATAACTACGAGTCCTTTGAAGTATTTTAATTACGACAGTAAATGACAAAAACATTCGTACGTCACACATTCACAGAAAATATTTTTGACATTGTAACCACGTATACCAAATCCTTATTTGTATACATTTTCACTATATGAAAATGTATCTTTTACCATTGTATCTGCAGAGACAGAATATATTCCGACATGATCTTGATATCGGAATATAAACTTTTTAAGAGATCGAATAAGGCGAATCTTTTTATAGCCCTGGTCCAGTAGCCTGTTTTTCAGACAAAGATGACGCTTCAAGAAATCAGAATAATTGCTACTGGCTCTTGCATAGCGAATCAATTGCGAGATGTAAACACCATATGCAGGAGAAGCTGGTATATTGCTGCACATATTAGGAAAATTTATGATTTTAAAATTGAAGTTGTCTCGTTTATCATACATTTTAGTACTGAAATAATCGTAATTAAAATCGAGGAATCATTAAATTTTGTTGTGAAAATTAAATTATAAGGAATATTTGAAATTGTTGAACAGGTTATACTTGCATAACCTGGTTTGGGACAGTTTAAGCTTTTCATAAACTGCTTCGCTGTTTATTAAGCGTAAACTGACCCAAACCAGGTTATATCGTATAACCTGTTCAACAATTTCAAATATTCCTAAAATATCTGTTTTACATAATTATGTATACAATCTTGTTAAATTAGTAGAAATTGAGAAAGAATATAGTGCAGATCGAATGTCTTACGAAAATTGTCCAATTTTGACAAAGAATAATGGTATAGACAAATTCTGATTCATTTCCATTTATCAATTAACACGTCAAATTGTCAGAATATCTGATTTCCGATGATACTATCTATTGCAGATGTTTGCACCGTCAGTTGATGCCCACAAAATTTGCATATTTGAACCTCACAAATGTTGCGGAACACGAAACAATACGGTTACGTGTAATATTTCATATTGCAATTATACATAAAGCAATTTATTATTCGGAGCTTTGAACATTTTCTGTGTATGTTTGAAAAAATAAAACAAAAACCCTCAAAAATACCACTGGAACAACCCAAAGTTCATTAGAAAAATCGCAGAAATAGGCAAAATGGACACAAATACATGACGGATCACTTTCCTGGCTTAGTACAGGCACTTCAGTATATGTGGTGGAGTTAAGCTACTTTTATGAGGAATATAAAAAAAAACGATTGTGACATTACATTGACCATATATACAGTTGTACATAAGATATGGGGTTTATATTGTGTGAACGTATTACTTTCGAATGTATCTTGTGTACTTACATTGTCCTGTTTCTTGTTCCTTTCTGCTTCTTGTGACTTGATATTGTTGTTCTGTTTCCTTTGTCCTGTTAGATATTTTATCCTATTTCTATATTGTTTTCCTATTGATGGTTAATGTAATTTCACCCTACACTCGTTTAAAATATGATAAGATGGAATATTGATGATACAAGAATGAAAAGAAGATTTACCGTCAGTGATTGTCTAGAGATTACATCGATTCTCTATATAAGATATTTAAAGGAACGTCGCAGTTTTGTGTGGATTTATCTAACGTCAAAGAAAGTCGTACAATGCATACTGGTTGCATAGCATCTATAAGATGTGATAGAAAAATGGCACACAATTAAAATTCAATACATGTGATATATAATTTAGTTTATATCATTCTCATCAAATTATTCTATTCCATATACAGTCAGACCTGTCTATAGTGGTCAATATAGGGAGATCGATAAAATGTCAGCTATATAAATGTATTTATCAATACTTGNCATATTTTGCTGATTTTGTTATTGTAGATTGGTTTCTAGACGTTTTTTGATATTATACATGACATTTTTTGCTGATTATTTACAATGTTTTGTAATTGTAGATTGGTATCTAGACGTTATTTGATATTTATACTTGTAATTTTTTCCTGATTATTTACAATATGTTTTGTAATTGTAGATTGTTTTCTGCAGCGGCTTGGCGGTGCAAAGGGAAAAGACCGCGTTAGATGTTAATAAAATAAACTTTGCTGCACTCGTCTAGATGAGCTGTTCCCATAACATGAGTTAGTGTCTTATTTATAAATGATTTATGTTCGTTTGAGTTTACGAATTAGAACATAACAGGTGATTTTTTTCTAAAATATATCATACAATTACTGTTAATAAACAGCTTACGTGTTCTGTTCTGTTTGTTATTTTGCTCCTATCATAGCTTTCGTCTAGTAATATAATTCTTGTTTACATTTATTGTTTATGAAATAATCTCTACATGATATGATTGGAATAAAGCATACAAATACATAAATAAATTAGATATTTAATAAACAAAAGTACAATTATAATGGCGTTTTGGAGAACTCAATCTTGACATGACTGAATTAGTGGTTATTGTTTCCTTTGCTAATTAGACGACATTAACGTTTTCTGTTACTCTGTACATTGTTTGTCTGTATCATACCAGGACAATTAGCTCGTCCTGTCACGTATTAGGGGTATCGAGGTCCTGTCACGTGTTAGGGGTATCGAGGTCCTGTCACGTGTTAGGGGTATCGAGGTCCTGTCACGTGTTAGGGGTATCGAGGTCCTGTCACGTGTTAGGGGTATCGAGGTCCTGTCACGTGTTAGGGGTATCTAATTTGGCCCTTTTTCTACGGATTTACGATAGGATTTTGTTACTGTTTTCACTGTGTGTTATTTCTCGTCTTCCCTTTATTCCATTATTGATCTTTAGTTTCGTTTTGTTATATTTAATTTAAGATTATCTTGTCATGTGTTTGTTATGTTGTGATCTTTGACCGTCCCTTTGAAGGTGCAAGACATACCTGATGACTGATATTACTGAAACGTGTCATGTGCACTATATAAGATATCAGGGGGTTTGTTTGTTTGTGTGTTTTTTTTAATATATTTTGTTTACACCATTTACAATATTTACTGGACTTTGATGATCATTCCGATCATCACGGCATGTGCCATATGTGTAGCAGGAACTCCTTTAAGAAAATTATTTTTTATTTTCTAGTTTTACATCATACATATAATGTATTACATATATATTAAGAGCAAGAACTGCTTATGTTCCCCGAGTCACCGATTTGTTGTTAATCATCCGTTTTCTGTATCAATTCACGTTGATTATTGTTTGCCTCTTTCCTATTATTTTGACACGTCCTTGTCTTTCTATGTTATACAATTGATAAGTTGTTTCTTGCGTTGAGTTTCTGTCTGAATGGGTGAATATTGTATCTTTATTTTGGAATACTGATGTGCAGCCCGCCAAGATATAACTGAAATATTGTTAAAAGTGTGCTAAACACCATAACCCACAGGGACCGTCGTGGTCTTGATCGTATGGATTTACAACTACCTGTGCAATTACTACCTACCACCACTAACGTTTTGAGTTCGAATCCCGCCCAGACCAGGTGTACTCGATACAACATTATATGATAAATTTTGTCAGTGAATTGCGGCAGGTCGGTGGTTTTCTCCTGGTATACCGGTGTCCTCCATCAATAACCACCAAACTGTACCCCACGTTATAACTGAAATATTGTTGAAAGTGGCTATAATCACCCCCTCCATTCCATCTCTTGGTTGTTCAATATCGATGAACGGATAATAATGTTCATCCTATATCGGTATTATTATTCTGATCGATACTGAAATATTACTTCATATCTAATTGACGAAATTGTGAAAGTGACGTTAAACACCATAACCCCTCATTTTTAATTAGTCAGGAGATGCAACCATATTTCAGAAATAAGTCAGTGCGCCAGCGCTACCGTCATCCATAGCACAATACAATATGAGAACAGGTGTTTTTAAAATATTAAATCCGCTAGGTAAAACGTCACGTACACATTTTTGATCTAAAGATATAAATTGTTTATTTGACCTAATGTTAAGTAAAGTTCAAAAGGTTGCTTAAGTAAACGATAATTATATTTTGTACAATTATATGAATTAAGAATACAACATGCCACGACCTTTACCCGAGGGTGGCTATCATATTACTTTATTGGAAAACGGTCATGTACCTCGTATTTTAAATTTTTTTTTAAAGTAAACAAATACTATAACATGAAATATTGTTAATAAGATTTAGTGAAAGATTCCAGCATGACGTTGTCTCTCCCTCTCTGTTGATATGTATGTACATGGGAATATTATTTTTTATAAACACTACACATCATTTAATATAGTATCGATATAGAGGATTAGGGAAAAAAAGACCATTCACCTCCATGTCCAAAATGTTATAAACTTAGTTGAAACTTATTTTTAATTAGTGTCACTATATTCATACTCCCGCATCCAGCAGTCTTACTACTGACAGACAATATACATATTTGGTAAACATAAATCCTATTATATGAGTGGATAAAGACTACATGGTGCCTCAATGTGAGTAGAAATAAAAGTCTCCTAAGTTCAAAACTAATCATGACGACTCTTTTGTGTAATTTGGTGTGAATCCAATGGTACATATAGACATTTAGACTATTTTGCAATCCTTTTGGATATCATATTTATGTCCTTTGGGTTTTTTTTTCTTCCAACAGCATATAGTGATATACATTATTTAGGTTTCCAATCTTTTAATTAGGACCGTACCTGATGAAGGAAATACCAGAAACCCGTGATGCTCACTAAATTAGATATCTACGTTTTAGTTCTATGTAAAGCGTATTATCGAAACTCTGCCATTCACAAGGGAATATGAACAATGTTGAACACGTGAGTAAGGCTGTGAGCCGACCTTTTCTTGTTTGTTTGTATAATATAACCATCATGAAAAGTTTCAAAATGTTGGCTGACAGGAAACAAACAAATACAGTTCTTGTACAAAGCTTAAATAAAATCTTAGAAATACACACTGACTTTACGCACGATATTGGTGATCACGCAATTCACAGTCAAAAACGACGTTGAAGACAAATTCGCTAGACCTCTTGTTTTGAATATTCTGATGTACAAAGCAGGAACATACCTTTAATATATCGCACAGAAAAAGCCAAGAACATAAACTTTCAGCTCATATTTTGTTTAAATGCTTATCTTTGTCTTTGTTGAATTTGAAAAGTCTTTAAAGCACAGGTCTGTCCACACTTCTCAAATATTACGCACCAAACACACGACAGACACGGCCATTTTGAATTGTCAGTTTGCATGGTACGTGAACTAGATTATTACGTGACAATTTGTTGATGGCGCGCTTTCTTGTGACAAATTATCACGGGGATCTGTTGAATGGTTTTGATATCGCTGTTGTTTTCCGATGTAGAATCTCTTGGTATTGTTACGTCTAACGCACCAGAATTAACGTTAAGACCAGAAAATCGGGACCTATATGTTTTAATATATATTACTTATAACCATACTTTGTGTTAAAAAATTGTATTTTACTATGCCCGATGAATACTGAATACATTTTGATGATGTCTTTTTATAACCTAAGGAGTATTGTAGCTTTCAAATCAGAAAATAGCATCAAGATGGCTTTAGTATAAACATATTTTATTAATAAATTCAAACATTTATAAGAACAAACATGTCTATCATTTACAACATCAACCTGAATAAATCAATAGGATTCGGAAACAAGTCGTTAGACTTATATTAATCCGTCTCCCGATGGCTTTGAGTCGCAAGATCGTGCGCGACGTCACTACAGTGGGGGACTCAATGAGTTAGGTAGTTGGATTAACTAACAACTCATACAAACCTATCACCAATACGGCGTGGGTTCGCGCCTGGCTTTGAAAACTACAAAAAGGGTGCATTCGACTCACAACCGCAAGTGATAAAGTTTACCAGTTGCTTGCCCATGGTCGGTGGTTCTCTCCGGATACTCCGGCTTCCTCCACATTACAACTGGTCGCCATGGTATCGCTTAAATATTGCTGAAAATGGCGTTAAACACAATAAATCAAATCAAATCAAAAATCACACTACAATGTAAATCAAAGATTGCAAAGATACAGAAAATAATCGAATCATATCTTTTGTTTACTAGCCTTGATTATTTAAATTGCTAACAATACACAATAATAACGAAGGCCTGCTGTGGTCAATCTACTTGACTAAATTTCATAAGATTGAAATTCTAAACATCACCATTTGTATATTTCATTATTTTGTTGAATGATATAAATATTTATTAATGTAATTCTTATTCAAGATTATTATAGAATCCTAGATGCTATCACTTGTTGTTAATGATTAAATCAGTACATATAAAGTGTTTGACTTTAAAAGGATTGAACCACACATAATAATAAAATGTTTCAATTTTTTTTTTTTTACTTCTAGTGTGTTTTAAGTAGTATTTTCACTTAAATTAAGAATTTACCGTATGTAATGGTGCATAACATAAATGTTTTTAATTAAATCAAGGCCAATTACCGACACGACAACAAATATAAGCAAGGCCCAAACAGAAAACAAACCCTACATATCAATTTCTTCAGATTAGTACATCTTTATGTCAATTAAGAATATTAACCCAACAAAAATACGATCAATGTGCATCATGCATGACTTGACATCATCTAGTTAATACAGACGATGTGTCAGATAACAAAGGTGTAACTATGAATTTAATATTGAATGGATTGACTATTGTTTCACTGTTATATTGAATGGATTGACTATTGTTTCACTGTTATATTGAATGGATTGACTATTGTTTCACTGTTATTTCATACTATGGACTATCTAATATTTAGATAATAGTTTGAGGCCATCGACTCTCTTTACTAGAACTAATATTATACATAATACAACTTCTGTACATGTATGTATAATGTTCAAGTTTATAGTGTTCTTTATAAATAACACTGTATTAGTGATGGTTGGCATTTACTCACATGTGGCAAACATTTGCATAACCGCATCATTCACTATGAGTTAAACACCTCCACTTTTTTTAAGTTCCTGTAACAAGCCAGAATGTCAGCTGTCATATATTTGTATTTGCCATATCTTTTGACATCTTTCTATGGTTTTGATATTTGATTGTGGGATTGTTCCGACACTGTGGTATTTTTTTTTCATTTTATTGTTATGATATTATTATGTTGAACACAACACATACAGTTCTATACCCGGAAGAAGAAGAAGAAGAAGAGCTTTCAAAATATATGTATCAACTGTTTACTTAGTAACTATAATATTTCCATATAAACTATACAGATCAAATTATCTCTGGCACTAAATTACTTGTCCATGGTCAGAAATTATGCATCCTGTAAATTGCTGTATATATGAAAATATATTGATATGTTGTTTAATTGAAGTATCAGTCTTCCTAATGTGATACTTAAATCTGGAGATACAGTACTTAAGGGCAGAAGATACAGTACTTAAGGGCAGAAGATACAGTACTCAAGGCAGAAGAAGTATTATTACTCTTCATGTAAGCATCTTTCATTAGAACTGCAATTCTACTATTCAGACATAAATTTACAAAGAATATAAAGCGCCGTGTTATATGCATAGGCATATTAAACGCAAATATGCCTTAGGGTGGAGCTTAGAACAATGTTACGTCATTTAAATAGGCGGGGTATAAGCGGGATCACACGAGCGCTTTTAACGGTGTACAATTAACAATGTATTATACGTTTTTCTTTAACGTTGATGCTGTCGTCTGTCAAAACAAAGGCCAGTTCCAGGTTTGGGAAATCAATATTTGACAGTTCATTGTTATTGTTGAAATAAAATATTTCTTGAATATAAATGAAAATTATTTGCCAATCTTTATACTATCAATGCATTTTAGACAAATTTCATTTTTTAAAATCACCAAAATCATTCAGAGTAATAATAACAATAATATTGTATTGTCCATGTTAGATGTCGAAATATGTCCCAAGGTTAGAAGGCATAATGTACTCCCCTTACCTTGGGACATATTTCGGCATATAACAAGGACAACACAATATTATTGTATAAATGTTCAATGCAGAAGATACAGTACTCGATGCAGATGATGTAATATTCAACGCAGAAGAAACAGTACTCAATGCAGAAGATACATTACTCAATGCAGAAGATACATTACTCAAGGCAGAAGATACATTACTCAAGGTAGAAGATACATTACTCAAGGCAGAAGATATATTACTCAAGGTAGAAGATACATTACTCAAGGTAGAAGATACATTACTCAAGGCAGAAGATACATTACTCAAGTTAGAAGATACATTACTCAAGGCAGAAGATACATTACTCAAGGTAGAAGATACATTACTCAAGGTAGAAGATAAAATACTCAATGCTGAATATATTGTTGACTAGATGAAGAATAAATGTACGAAGCAGTAGACGGGTCATCAGAACACAATCTATTGAAGCGTATTATGTTTTTATGTAGACATCGTACAACCCACAAGTTGAATACCACTCTGTGGCATGTCATTTTTATTGCTCCCAATCTTTTTAAAATTATTAGGTTTTCGATATTGAGAGTACTTGATGGAGGTTATATCTACTCTTTTATTACATTAAAGATACTACGAATCAGCAGTATATGTATATATCAGGAACTAGTATAATACATTACATATAGTCTATTTTGACATTATATATGTTTGCTGAGCTGGAAAATATGTAGTTACATTCTATTAATTACATACATTTTATTTATGAACTTGTTTGTTTGGTCATGCTTGATTGAGAAATTTAAAATTTCAAAAGTAATTAAACATCTGATGCAGGATAATTCTAAAGATTTCATTATGGGATATTTAGTTAATTATGAGTACATTTACTTATATTTTGTTAACAAATAAGCTTTTAAAATTTCGGTTTCATCATGTTTTTTCTTACATTACTATATATCGTCATTAAATGGTTGGTTATTTTGATTAAACTTCGTCATATGATTACTCGACGAATTATGTCCAATCAGAAATATCAAAATAGACAATGTTAGTGTAAACATATTTTATTGGCAAAAAGAAGTGACATACATCATATCTAAACATACAATGAGAGGATTGGACAAGGTTCTGATAGCTATTGGTATGCTGTGACCAATCAAATGTTCATGTCGAAAGATGTCCATGTGAAAATAATTATAACACATAGCAACAATAACGTAATCATTGTGTCACATAATTATATATTTGACTTGAATGTCACACTTAGTAAAGCAAATAATAATAGTAAGTAAAATAACTAAGTGGAATAACAACTCCTCTGTCAAACCTCCATACACATCCAATACAAGAAAGAAACTGAGTGAAACATCCGATTAGAAATGAGGGGAAAACTTGGGGCGGGTTAAACCGTACATTAGTAGCTCAATCATCCTCTATCAGACCTATGTGTAAAACCAACTTTTTTCTGTATTGATTGACCCCCTTTTGTATCTTTTGTTCAGGATCATTACGGTTTTCTCAGTTTTCCGGTTGTTGACTGTTTATATACTTATGAATTATGACTTTCCCTTTGGAAGATTGTTCGGAGTTCGGTAATTTTGTTATTACCGATACCTTATTTTTTTTTCTGATTTTTCCTGCTTACAAACAGCATTGATGAAATATTTTTACAAAATGTTTTACTTCTATTAGCGTGTGATTTCAGAGGATTTCACTTAATTTAATGGAGTATAACATTTATTCTTTGAAATAAATCACGACTGATATACATCAACATAACAGACTAGAAAAGAAATAATATATCTACTTTTATATACTGTCCAAACAGAAAACAAATCACATATAACGGCTAATAAAGCTATAATTCAGTGAAAGCTTTTAACAAAGATTAATATCAACCTTGGTATCATTAACACTAATTGTCCCATTATTAGGAAAAACGTCTCCAGCAACAAAATTTCAATGTTAACTTGGTAATTAATGTGGTTTGTATGTTGTGCTTTCGTGAAAATAAAGGGCTGAAAAGGTATTTCACATTCAATGCCCAGTTAGAATTAAATATTCTCATAAACCCAAATTAAAATGGTACACAGACATGTTAGATATATACACTAAAATATGATTATACAGTACAAAAGGAAGACGGAGATATTAAAAAAATATTTTAACCATTGCCAGATGAGTCTAACTTCTAGCTATTCACCCTTCAGTTTGTTTTATATATTGTGTGTGGGATATGTGTTGCTCAGTCTTTTGTTTCCTGTCTAATGTTTTGTCCACTTGTCCTTTTTCATTTTGTCATTGTATTGTCTGCCCTTCTTCGATTTACGGGTTCTGATTACCCTATTGGTATTTTCATACTTTTCTTATTGTTGATTAATTCTTGGATTTCAGAGTATTTTGCCTTTATTTTCCTATTATCTTTAAGATTAATACACGTCAGAATATAATAATATCCATCGGCAATGTCACCAAACATACATATAGAAAATCGCAAGCTATTGCGTTACTTTACGTAACGTCAGAAAAACGACGTTATCGACAATTTTCAACAATTTATTTTGTCTCTGCATATATCTATGGAGCCGAAGTTTCTCTTTGTTTCTGCATTTTATTTTCTGTGTCGTTCTTGTATTTTTTTGCCTGTTCTTGTTTTTTGTTAGTATTTAAGTTTTGTCGGATGCATTTTAAAGACTTTATGAATGTAACATTCATCTCTATAAGACATCAGCAATTAATTCTGCTGAAGCCGGTTCTAAGGGTCGTCTTGAACTTACTATAAGGTATGAGCAATTGATCATTGTTGAAGGCCTCATGATGACTTCAAGATGAAGAACAACAATAAAAGCGTTGTTCCATTGCTTTGTTTACCACTTCTTCCAAATCTGTGTCACTCTGATCAAGATTTCGAGAACTAATTTCTTTCATTTTCAGCACTTTTGATTGTCCTATGAATTTCTTGTTTTTACAAATTTGGCTACACGAATTTCGGATTAAACAATGTTCACAGTCATAGCAAGAAAGATGGTTTGTAATAAGTTCTCCTGGACAACTATCATGAGCAATAATTTGGTGAATTTTCCGATTTTCCGTTATAGGTCTATAATTGATACAATTATTACGCGGAATTACTTTAACGTATTTAAAGATTCGCCTCTTGTATATACCGGATTTGGGGGTTCGCAAAGTATCAAAACAAAAGTCGTAAAAGTCTTTGGCACATTGAATTTTGGCTTTTCGTTGGAGAACTGCAAGATCAGCCTTCGAGCAAAAGAATTGATACGAAATACCTCAAATGACACACCATCCACAATAAACAGATCTTCCAGCATAGGAATTGGAAGGAAAAAACTAAAAATGAAAAAATACCCAGACTAAACAGATCTTCGAACAAAGGAATGGATACGCAAAACAAAAATGAAACACCATCTGCACTAAACTGATCTTGCAGCCAAAAATATTGATACGAAAGATAAACAGCAAAAAACAAAAACAAAAACAAAACAAACAAACAAACAAACAAACAAACAACCCAAATCAAAACAAAGCAAAACGAAACACCATAGAAAGCTTAAAAAACAATTAAAGAATACAAATACAAAAATATAGTAGGAATAATACAGCACTTGTACTTCTGTGTACACATTTAGTACCTATAAACTTGTCTACATTCATCTGTTATTGTAAACAATATAAATAGCTACTTTATATAACGGATACGTCAATTTTGTACCACATTTTAATGAAGATTTATTAGCTTATTCTAGTATCATATCTATTGAATCTAAATTATATGATTTATTATAAAATTGTCTAATTAACGGCAAAGAAAACACAATTAAAGCTACGTCCGTGAGCACTAAAAATTAATAACGAATCATTCCAAATAATTAATCAGCAAGTATAACAAACATTAAATATGTTTTAAAGTAGCACAACAAAAACAGGTCGATCATGCATTAACACGTGGTGCGCATTAAATTAGACATCTCCGTTTGTATTTAAACTATGAAAAATATTTACTGTTTATTTATTTAAATGTTTTTTGCTTTCCTTTAATGTACATTGCAGATCGAATCAAATATTTTATATGGGAATCTATAAACGTGCACTAAAGCATGTATGGTGACATATATAATTGTGATTACATACGACCATGAACTCGAATATGCATTTCTATCCTTGGTGTTGCTCTGTTAAAGTAGACATGTAAAATAATACAGGGTTCCTCAATCACTGCTGCTGTGATGTTCACTAAAATGATAATATTAATAATAATGATAATATTAACAAGGTTTGATTGTGTTTGGATGCTAACACAGAAGTCCCCAAACGACCCCCATATCAGAATTCGGGCATGTGGATACAAGTTTCATCATTACCAACCAATTCTTCACTTCAAAATACTCCTAGATATCAATTTTCACTGAAATCGGAGACCATTGACAATTTGAGGATTTTGTTGGTAGCCATATAAAAATGGTGAATTGTAAAAATGATTCTGAATGCAAATTTCATCATTACCAACCAATTCCTCATTTCAAAATACTCCTAGATATAAATTTTCATTGAAATCGGAGACCATTAACAATTTGCCGATTTTGTTGGCGGCCATTTTGGAAACGGTGGCATCGTAAAAATTACCCTGAATGCAATTTTCATCATTACCAATCAATTCCTCACTTCAAAATAACCCTAGATATTAATTTTCATTGAAAACAGAGCACATTGAAATTTTGCCGATTTTGTCGGTGGCCATTCGCTCGCGATTTTTTTGGGTCAGAATATTCTACCAACCCTTCTTAATATATATGCCAAGTCTTGTGGAAATCCCTTCGGCAGTTTCCGATATAAGTGAGGTCAAAGATTTTGACATATGTTCACGATTTCCATGGCAACGGCGGCCATTAAAAAAATTCCAAGTCCTGAGTGCACCTCTTGAGAGGGGGATCCACCTTCCTGTTAAGTTTAGTAAAGATCGGATCATCATTCTCTGAGAATTTGGTTGCACAAGTTCATTCGGAGAAGAAGAAGAAGAAGAAGAAGAAGAAGAATAACAAGGTTTGATTGTGTTTGAATGCAAACACAGAAGTCCTCAAGCGACCCCATATCTGAATTCGGGCATGTGGATGCAAGTTTCATCATTGCCAAGCAATTCCTCACTTCAAAATACTCCTAGATATCAATATTCATTGAAATCCGAGACCATTGACAATTTGAGGATTTTGTTGGCAGCCATTTTGAAAATGGTTGCCTCGTAAAAATGACCCTGAATGCAAATTTCATCATTACCAACCAATTCCTCACTTCAAAATACTCCTAGATATCAATTTTCATTGAAATCGGAAACCATTAACAATTTGCCGATTTTGTTGGTGGCCATTTTGGAAACGGTGGCATCGTCAAAATGATCCTGAATGCAATTTTCTTCATTACCAATCAATTCTTCACGCCAAAATAACCCTAGATATCAATGTTCATTGAAATCAGAGAACATTGCAATTTTGCCGATTTTGTCGGCGGCCATTTTGAAAATGGCGGCCATTCGCTCGGAATTTTTATTTTGGTCACAATATTCTACCAACCCTACTTAATATATATGCCTAGTCTTGTGGAAATCCCTTTGGCAGTTTCCGATATAAGTGAGGTCAAAAATTTTGACATATGTTCACGGTTTCCATGGCAACGGCGGCCATTTTGAAAATTCCAATACCTGATGGCACCTCTTGAGATGGGGATCCACCTTCCTGTGAAGTTTAGTAAATATCGGATCATCAGTCTCTGAGAATTTGGTCGCACTTCGTTTGGGGACTTAATAATAATAATAATAAGAAGAAGTAATGATATATTTATTAATAAACCATACAATAAGTCTCCAAACTTCGTTTGGGAACTTAATAATAATAATAATAAGAAGAAGAAGAAGAAGTAATGATATATTTATTAATAAACCATAAATCTAGAGAGAATCTGGAACACCGATATTGGTCGGATCAAATTCGGCAAATACGAGAATAAATCCGCATTGGCCGATTTTGTCCCGTAATGACCGAGTTGTACTATCTGTATTGCAAAGGCAGTTTTCATCTTATTTATGTAAACGTAGTTAATTTAATAATAATAATAAGAGAAATAATCTCTATCGTTGCGGTGTTCAATTTAATATTATTCCTGTTTTATGTTATTACGATTCGAAATAAAATTTGACAATTTCACCAAATAGTCAAGAGTCACACTGTTGTTTTTTACTACTTTAATGGTCCAGATAGATTTGCCGCGTATCATGCATTGCTGCTCATGCAAAGACGCATTTTATTGGTTCAATCGGAGTCTGACGTCATCGTGCACTGTGCAATGAGAAAGGTTGATCTCATCGATTTTAGCCAAATATATTTTTTTTTATTTATTTATTTTTGGTTTGCGCAAACACATATTCTACGTTTTAACATTATCAACCGTTGTAAATATTTACTCAAGGTATATTTAGTTAATAATCATATATGTACTATGTAATTAAACAGCCGATCCTATAATTCAATTCCAATCATTAAATGTGTTATGTGTATTACACCCAATAGGAAAATATTAAGGACAACTTTATTCATGACCCAAAGAAATAACTGCATCATGTATTTTCTGACTATGTCATTGGTTATTTATAAGATATATTTATTATTATAAGCCAAAGGACCTAGAAAATTTTATCATTATTAAAACTCAAGTTTTAATGCTTTCTTTCATATGCATAGACAGCATATTTTGGCTATCCTGCTTAGACTTTTTTACTGTGAGAATATCCGACGTAGGCTATTCCCAAAACAATAAATAAATTAAAAAAAAATATATAATTATAATAAAAATACAAAAAAAACGAGTCGTACGCATGAAATAAGATATCTACGTCTTCATTGAACCTTTTAGCAAACAAATAGTAACGGAATAAAGGTGAGAGATCATGAAAATCTCACTTCTATACTAACATATACATTTCGGCAAGGCAACAGTAACGAGGTTGCAAATTATGGGCAATCAACGAAAGCATTCCTCATTTATTACATTTATCACTATACTTTTCCGCCTAATTTGACTGCAGTGAGAGATTTGATTATAATACACGCTCATTTGTCTACTAATACTTAAGATAATTAATTTAGTATTCATGACATACCATACAAGAAAAGTTAGAAGATAGGACAGACAACACAGTGACCTAAAGAAAAAGTGCAAAAGAACAAACTAAAATCTACAAAACACAACAAGAAAACGAAAGATTGAGCAACACGGACCCCACTTGACACGGGATGAAATCAGGTGCTCCAAAAGGGTAAGCATTTCCTGTCTTCATTATTAAAGGTAATGTATGCCCCCTGAGGTATAATTGAATGTAGCTGATATTGGCAATCCTGTTTATATCCTATGGCTTTATTGCTCCCAAGGACGTTTAAATTATTTGGCTTTCAAATATTTTATCATTGAGCGTCCCTGATGAAGCTTATTCTAGAAACGTGTTGTATGCACTAAATTTGATATCTACGTTAAATTTGATATCTACGTTAAATTTGATCTTTACGTTATTGTTCTTTCTATCACCTTAGTACATGTTCTGTACACAGGCGACTCTATATTAACATAAAATACAAATATATTTGGTTTCATTACTAAGCAGTCAATGGATAGACATTGTGCATATCCAATTTTGTCCTCTTTTTTTATTTCTTTTTTTCCCGAAGTCATTGTGCTCATTTTCCACATAAAGCTATATATTAATTGATAGTGTTTTTATAGCGGATTTCGTCAACACATTTTAAATGTTTACTTAATTTACATCTTTTTTTTAATTGCTATAAAGTCATTAAATACTCGCGTCACACAATAAAATTTAAAGGAGAGCAATAATAACAACAGACCATGTCAGTTTTACATATCTTTTTTTAAACATATAGTTTATTACGTTTACTTTTTCGAATTGAAAAAAAAAACTAACTTTAAATATATCAATTATTGTGCCACCGTGATATTTTAGATAACATTTGATATGTTTTGATAATTCACCACGAAATCATACCTTACATATATATATAAAATGAAAGACAGCAATGATTGATGCAACATATAAAACAGGAAGTGCTTAACCTTCCGGGTCACCTGATATTATCTCCCCGGTTTGTATGTGATTTGTGTTACTCTTCATTAGTTTTCAGTTTGTTCGTGCTGATTATTGTTTGTATTTTTCTCCTTTGTACTATTATTTGTCTTTCTGTATTGGTTTACGATTGGTTTATTATTCTCACCTCTGGGTATCTTCTGACTTTCGTACATACATATAGACTCTATGATGTCTAATCAAAAGGACCTAATATATCTATAAACGTTGGGGAACAACGAAGGGACAATCAAAAATGGAAAATCCAGAGAAACAGGCAACGTATGGTGCGAAGACATATACAATATACGTACATTGTCGGTAAATATAAAATTTATTTGTACGAGCTTTAGAAACAGGCAGAATAGCGAGCCTTCGGGGAGCTTTTCATGTCTGAAACAGCGAGTACAAATAAATTTTATATTTAACGACAATGTACGTATTTTGTGTTTATCCTGCAATGTCAAAAAAGTCCCAAAACTTGTCAGATTTAAACAAAAAGGACAGAAACAAGCGTCCATCCTCGCCTTTCATAAATGTTTTCAAGCGTGTCTTCTTCGTAGTCCGCGTTACATTAGTACCAGTTTCATACTTTTCTGCGCCCTCCGCTGTACATAGCTACAGGGTACCAGGAACGTTTATTCGTAGGCTGAAATGTTTATTCGTACAGTAAGAAAAGTTTATTCGTCTAGTGCGAATAAAGCAAAAAATTATTCGTATAGCATATTTGTACAGCAAATGTACTGATTGCAGGGTAAAAAGAAAAACAAAAAAACACATTTTGTAGAGTCGTTTCTGTCAACTCCTCCAGACTTAAAATGTGGCCATGATGCTTACATCTAAAATTCAGTACCATTAGCGTATCTCTGCTGATGTATTAGTAAAAGCCCACAACGATTTTATGGAATAACATTCATCATAATCAAGAGAATGGAAGACCAATACTTTTACAATCTTTGCTAGTAAGTAATCCAAAAGGTCTAAAACAAGGAAGGATCCGAACCAGAGACTGGTTCTAGTTTTTCTTTCAATCCACTTGCGAATTCTATTTTCAGATGAGCATTAATTGTCGCGTTACAGCGTTAGAGTCTATGTTTTAACATCAAAGAAGAAAAACTTATATTTATTAATCTTTTTGCCTTTTTTTTTACTTTCTTTATTTAAAAAATAAATAATTCTCATGAGAATTGAGTATTGAATTTATAAATACAATATGATACATAATCGATTTACATAAACCTTATCAGTGTTCAAATTGCTTGTTGTCAAAATGTTCAAACTATCAAATAATAAAATCTAATGTAGAGCATTTCATCTATATTGAACAAAAAGAGACCTGAAAGGACAACTCATATTGTCGATGTTGGACATTGGTTTACATAGCACAAGTTAAAGAAGACAACACATCTCTGTATTTACTCCTCCATATAGACAACCTCTCTTGGGGACCACTTCCAAATGTTAATTAGTGAAACACACTCATATTAGACGAGCACGTATTATATGTTAATGTTATAATCCTGTACAATACAAGAAATAGAAAACAAGACAGGCAATACCACACAGGAGCTGTGAGTAGACGGCCCATTTCTGTAAAATTGTGAGTGTATGCCATCAGTAGAAATCAAATGCCACAGCCAACATTAAAGGACACAGACACGCGGTACAAATGAATCTAAATGCAGGTATCCCGGTAGAATTGTATGAATCAAGACATCACACGAGAGCAAAAAGCACACGCTACAACCACACAACAATTTTTTGGCGCGACCAGAAGCGGCAGTAGATCTATAAATGTAAGGCGTCAGCAGATACAATACGCTAACAACAATAAAAGGTGCATCAACAGATGTTCCACTCTAAGACACAACATAAAACATTGTGAAAAATGTAAAATTTTAAAGTCAAAACATTTAGAAATATATTGTAACTGAAATGTTGTATAAATAATTAAAACAATGTAGAAAATAAATTTTGCTGTGTTACTTTAAATAGTGTCGAAAAACAATCGCAATAGTATAAGAACATCAACTTTTAATTCACATCGTAAATATGATTGTAATGTGTTTGATATACTACAAGAAGAAATATAACTTTTTAGTAATATTGGAACAGTAGCGGTGATAGGTGACTTAAATGGCCGTGTTGGTCTAGAACCAGATTTTATAATAGGTGATGCTATAGACAAACAATTACAAGATAATATTTCATTCATTGATTATAATAATGAAAATACTTTGAAAGAGAGACAATCCGAAGACAATAAAGCGCCGAACAGTTTTGGACAACGTATTTTGCAGTTGTGTAGGTCCTCGGGTCTACGCATTTGTAATGGAAGATTTGGTCAAGACAGTAATAAAATAACATTTAATAATAAGAATGGATGCAGTGTAATTGACTATTTGTTAATTTCACAAAATGATATATTTAATATTGTTAGTAATTTTTCTGTTGGAATGTTTAACAGTTTTTGATGGCATGCACCTCTTAATGTTGATTTTTTTCTAAAAGATAATACGCTGAATAATGATCAATGTACATGTAGTAATCATGTGTGCAATATATTTAGGTGGAATGAAGGGTGCGAAGATGAGGTCAGAAATAAATTGGTGATGAATACTCAAATGTTTGAAGATTTATTGACTAATATGGACGAAAATAGCGATGTAGATAACTGTGTAGACAATTTGAATAAACTTTTGTCCGATATTTTTGAAGGCTATACTAAATCTGAGATAAACTTTCAGAAACATTGTGATTTATGCGAGGTTACTAATAGAAAATTCAGTGCCAAGAATGATAAACCGTGGTCTACAGATGAATGTAAAACTTTATACAATGAGTATCAACGTTCAATTGATAGTTTTAATAAGTACCGATCTAACGATAACAAACTTATTTTAAACCTAGCCAAACAGAGGTACAAACGTTTAGAGAATAAGTTAAAGAGACAATATAAAAACCAAAGTGGAAATATGTTATCTGCATTGAGAAGGAAAAACCCGAAACGATTTTACAAAAGATTCAAAAAACGTAAAAACCGTGTGGTACATAACATTACACTGGAAGAGTTTGAAGAACTAATTTCAAAAGAGAACGTACAAGACGACAATCATTTAACTCCGGAAGCTGTATATGAGGAACTTGACTCTCCATTTACGGAAGCTGAGTTAGATTCGTGTATAAAAACCCTGAAGAGGGACAAATCTACAGGTTTCGATAATATAATGAACGAATATATAATAATGAGTGGAAATTTGATTAAACCTGTACTATGCAAACTGTTTAACCATATTTCAAGTACTGGTGATTTTCCGGAAATATGGGTGAAGAGTATTGTTATTCCGATATTCAAAAAAGGACAAACTAATGACCCCGGTAACTATCGTGGGATCTCGCTTGTATCGCACGTTGGTAAACTTTTTACGTCAATGATTGATGCCAGGCTAACCAAGTGGAGTGAGAAGAACAACATACTCACAGACACACAGTTTGGATTCCGACCCGGATACGATACAAGTGATGCCATCTTCGCACTCCATTCATTGATATCAAAATCATTAAAACGAGGTAAAAGGTTTTATTGTTGTTTTATAGACTATAAAAAAGCTTTTGATAGTGTTTCACATATAAAATTATGGTTACGTTTAGTTAGATGTGGTATAACTGGTAAATTATTGAATGTTATTAAATCGATGTATTCAAAATTGAAGTGTTGTGTAAAGTTAGATGGAATTTTTTCTAATTTTTTCCAAAGGGGAATCATTGTCCCCCTTTTTATACTCTATGTATGTAAATGATATGGAAGTTGAACTTCTAAATCAAGGTTGTCAGCCTTATGAGTTAAAAATGCTTAATTTATATTTACTGATGTATGCAGATGATACGGTTTTATTTAGTGAAAACATTGCAGATTTGCAAAAAATGGTAGATTGTGTAAACTTGTATTCTAGTGAAAATGATTTGAATATAAATTTGTTAAAAACAAAGGTTGTAGTTTTCAGAAATAGAGGACAAGTAAAGGATGATGAGGAGTGGTTTTTAAATGGTGAAAAATTAGATTTATGTAATGATTTCATTTATCTTGGAGTGTTATTTTATTACAATGGAAATTTTGTACATACTCAAAAAATGTTAGCAAACCAGGGCAGAAAAGCGTTGTTTTGTCTATGTAGCAAATTACAAGATGATTATTTTAACCATGAAACTTTGTTATCATTGTTCGATACATATGTGTCAAGTATTTTAAGTTATGGCTCTGAAGTGTGGGGATTTCATAAAGCAGATGAAATTGAAAAAGTTCATATGAACTTTTTAAAGCGCATCTTGAAAGTAAAAAAATCTACTATTAATTTTATGGTGTATTCTGAGTTGGGTAGATACCCTTTATATATGGATAGATATTGTAGAATACTTAAATATTGGTTTAAACTATTAAATACTGATAATTGTATTTTGAAATGTTGTTACGATGATATGTTAGAAAGATCTGTTGTCAAACCAAATGATAAGCAAAACTAGGCTTGTAGAATTAGAGATATATTATTTCAATATGGATTTCAAGATGTATGGTTATATCAAGGTGTAACAAATGTAGATATATTTTTACACGAATTCAAAGAAAGAATGAAAGGCAGTTTTGTTAGTGAGATGAATGATTGTTTTAATGATTCACCCAAGTGTAATTTTTACAGATATATTTACGAGTCAAATACTTTGCAATATTATTTGTGCAATTCAGTCAATTATATGTATAAACCAATTATTTGTAAATATCGTTTATGCTCTCATAGTTTAAATATATAAACTGGTAGATTTTATAATATTGAGAGAAGTTTGAGATTTTGTAATGAATGTGATACCCAAGTTATTGAAGATGAATTTCATTTTATTCTTGAATATAAAAAATATGTTAATATTAGAAAACATTATATCAAGCTTTATTATTGGAAAAGGCCATCTAGTTACAAACTTGTTCAGCTATTGTCTGTTCATAATGTGAAAGAACTTAATAATCTAGGAAAATATTTGTTTCTTGCTGAAAAACTTAGAATATGGCAGTTGAAGGCAGGGTCTAAAACGCGGAAGTGGGAAAACACGGAAGTCCAAAATTGGGACTTGAAAGGTCATATCTTGTAAAGTACTCAACCTAGGATAAAAATCTAAACGGATTCTTAAAGCTATTGTTAAGATCTATCTTTTAAAGGAAGGAATAATAAAATATTTTATTATTTAGGTACTTAAAAGTTGACCGGAAATGTAAAAAATGAGAACGGGCAATGAACAAAATTTCCACTTTGATCTCAAATTTCTCAAAATTCAAAGACCCCGGTCAAACACCGTTTAGATATTCTGAAAGACAAATTTATACTCTATCACACAATATAAAAATCGTTTTGTTAAAATATTAGATAAAAGCACAATCTTGACCGGAAACGTACATTTTCAGAGTTAGTCATCGGCTAATTTTCAACTTTGATCTCAAATTTCTCAAAATTCAAAGACCCCGGTCAAACACCGTTTAGATATTCTAAAAGACAATTTTAAACTCTATCAGACGATATAAAAGTCTCTTTGTTAAAATATTAGATAAAAGCACTATCTTGACCGGAAACGTACCTTTTCAGAGTTAGTCACTGGCAATTCTAGTAATTCAAACCTCCATCTTACTTATACATATAATTCCATTACTCCGCCAAATTTAACAATTTATATTATATATTTAACTTTATTAAATTCTTTTTACTACCATTGGGCACTTGTTTCAAAGATAAACTGAATTAATGTTTTATTTGTAACAGATTGTCAAAAGCTATGATTATCTTTAATTGGATATGATCAATACAAAAACAATATCATTAATTGAAGTGACTAAAGAGTAAATTAAGAACTAGATTACATTATTCATAAAGGTCAATCAGTTTAATCATTCAATTAATTATAGCTAAGATATTTACTCAATTAAATCATACATTATGAAAAGGTCAATAAGAACAATAAAAATAAAACAACCCTCCCTCTTTTTCATCCGGGCTTGAGACGGCATAGGCGGGTTATTGTTTTTTCCCCCTTTTTTAATCAATATCCTTTTTCTATATTCATTCAATTTTATTTAAGATTTCTTCCTTCTTAGATTTGATTAATTCTTCTTCAATTAGGATTTTATTTTTTTTTAACTTTTTTTTATTTTATTCTATTTATCTCTGATTATTTTCTGTTTAATTGATATTTCCTTGCCTCTAAATTGTTAACTGTTTTTAATTAAATTCCCTTACAGATTTACTTACTTTCTTCAAGTCTGAGGTTTTGGTTGATGTTTGATACAATACCAGGTGTTACCTTTCAAGTTTTTATTTCCTGCACAAGACCTATGCTTCCATACATTGCAAATTTTTTTTCCCTTTTATTCCCTCACATCCTATCATATTTTCTATTATATTTGGTTTTCCACATTCACAGTCTATTTCAATTTTATGTGTATTGATCTTAAAATTGTTAGGAGCAAATCCAACATGATTTTTAGGAAAAGCCGAGAAATTACCTTTTTCTAAACAATGAACTAGATGTTCTCTCATATATTTTTGTTAAAATTTTAGATGAGTTCCTCCTTTAAATCCAGACTGACAAAATTCAACTGCATTGGCCAAAGAAAATAATCCACAGTCTATACTATTGTCCTGCTTCTGAGTTTCTGGTAATTTAATCAAAAGTTTTTTACTATTTTTGCCATAAATTAGTGCCAATTGATATTCCAAAGAAGTTGTAATATTTAAAGCTAAACTGTCTAACAGATATATTTCACCATTCGAAAGTTGTATTGACAATACCCAATGTTGATTACCATTATGATGTATTTGTACACTAGGTGGATCCTGTGGTAAAAACCCGTTGTGACTTACCCATTTTCCATTTGATTTTTCAGGGGCTAGTGTTGTTTCCTGAAAATCATTTATGTCTGCGAGACACGGCTACGAACTGGAGAAGAAGTACGAACAGACTGCGAGATACGACTACGAACTGGAGAAGCACGAACAGACTGCGAGACACGACTACGAACTGGAGAAGCACGAACAGACTGCGAGACACGACTGCGAACTGGAGAAGCACGAACAGACTGCGAGACACGACTGCGAACTGGAGAAGCACGAACAGACTGCGAGACACGACTGCGAACTGGAGAAGAAGTACGAACAGACTGCGAGACACGGCTACGAACTGGAGAAGAAGCACGAACAGACTGCGAGACACGACTGCGAACTGGAGAAGCACGAACAGACTGCGAGACACGACTACGAACTGGAGAAGCACGAACAGACTGCGAGACACGACTACGAACTGGAGAATATTTTAACAAAAAGAATTTTATATCGTCTGATAGAGTATAAAATTGTTTTTTAGAATATTTAAACTGTTTTTGACCGGGTTCGTTGAATTTTGAGAAATTTGCGATCAAAGTTGAAAATTAGCCGATGGCCAACTCTGAAAAGGTACGTTTCCGGTCAAGATTGTGCTTTTATCTAATATTTTAACAAAGAGACTTTTATATCGTCTGATAGAGTATAAAATTGTCTTTCAGAATATCTAAACGGTGTTTGACCGGGGTCTTTGAATTTTGAGAAATTTGAGATCAAAGTGGAAATTTTGTTCATTGCCCGTTCTCATTTTTTACATTTCCGGTCAACTTTTAAGTACCTAAATAATAACATATTTTATTATTCATTCCTTTAAAAGGTAGATCTTAACAATAGCTTTAAGAATCCGTTTAGATTTTTATCCTAGGTTGAGTACTTTTCAAGATATTACCTTTCAAGTCACAATTTTGGACTTCCGTGTTTTCCCACTTCCGCGTTTTAGACCCTCCCTTAGAATATTTAATTAATGTCATTCTCCGCTGTAATGTACTGAAATGAACTGTACAGTATAATGTATTTAATTTGATCAAATGATATATGATCTATATAAATGTATGCCGATTTTCACTGATGTATTATATATTATTGTCAAAGGTTATTTCTATAAGCTGTATTGCTTCTTGAATAAAGATATATATATATTAGATGATAGGTACAAAATGTAACATAATGATTACACATTTAAAGGATATTTAATAACGTTCTTAGATGGGGTACATAGCATGACGTTTATATTAAAATAACAGAAATTAATTGTTTTATAATTGATTACAAATAGAAATTATCATCAAATTATTACTTTCACATAATATTATCTGATAAAACTGAGAAAAATACATCTATTATATTAATGAACATAAGAGTTATGACATTAATATTACGAAATGTATGGTATAACAAAAGCACAAGAAATGATGCAATGATAAGGGTTAATGTTCTATGCAATGTTTGGTGTCTGTCGCTTCAAAGATAAACGTAATATATATCTTAAACAAAAAATACTGATGTAAATTTTATTTTAATTCTTTTTGTTTGTTCTACAATGATGCTGTATTGTCATTAATTACTATTGATATTACACTTATTGCACCATATTTCTGTTATATATATATAATTTCATCAAAGTGAACTACTCCTTGTAATATGTTTTGCTATGATTTATGACATGGTAAACTATTAAAAAAGTGATACATAATTTTACATAGTGAAAAATATAAACGTTTCTACATATTAAATCCATTAAAATGCAGCAAACAAAATAACTTAGAAGCTGCACGTTTGATCTATTTGATATCCTAGTTAAAAAAAAAATAACAGCCCTTGGAATATATTCTATTGTAGGTAGATTGTGATTTATTTGCAATATTGTGTCTGGTAATGGAAACAAACATATTTATTATAGCAACTATCAGCGTCATACACCTGCGTAATAAACCAACTAGAGCACGTTGTTGTCAGTATTATTATGACATATGTACACATGTAGCATTCTAAGTTATCCTTTACAACATGGTTTCGTAAATTAAGAACATGCGAAACCTTAAAACCACAGATAACTTCAAAACAGACAGAAATCTTGATAATGAACCTTTCTAAGGCATATTATAAGGTTAGTCATTCAAATCAACATGTGTTCCCATTAAATCTGGACTGCCTCAAGGGTCCGCCTTGGGTCCTATTCTATTTCTGTATTATATAAACGATATTCCAGTTAGTATAAGCTCTACCATTTGCAGAAAGCACAATTGTATATATTGCAATAACATCCACTATCGCTGCACAGCATTTACGATGTGATGACTTCAATTTAACCCATGGTTCAATACCTTCCTTATTAGGAGCAACCCTTTATCAAGGCAATCGTGAGAGGAACAACACGCTATGGAATATCGGATCAACTGAGAGATATATACTCCGTATGCAGATGCTGCTGGAATGTTGCTACATATTAATGGAAAATTCACAATGAGAAAATTGAAACAATCCTTTTTGTCGTTCCCTTTCCTTCTTAACCGACCCTAACTGTCAATTTCGAGGTGTACCGGGGTATTTCAAGTTGTGAAGCAGTTCAATCTGTATCTGTTGTATCCTTTATGTCAAGCTCAATGGGATATATGCGATCAACAAAAGCACCAACTTAGAATTATATAGTGAAAGGACATAATTTATATTGCCGAACATGAAATCAAAAGATCGGGCTACATGTAGCTTCTTTTCGTTTTTTCCAGAAAACGCCATGTATGAAGTATGAATAAGGAATAAGCCGACGAGAAAGATAAAAAGGTTGGTGCCCATATGAATGATCTATTGCAGCAAGAAGCCGCATAAAGTTATATTATGAAAATGTTCCCTTTTGCCTCTTTCATGTTTTTGTCTAATTTGTCCTATGGACAATGTGACCAAACAGAAGAAATGAATTGATGGGTTACTTCATGTTTTTAGACGTTTAGTTAATGCAGGTTCTTATCACTATAATATAATACAAGTAATTAGTTACATGATCAAGTATGATATTTAAATATTCTATTGTCACCTCATGAGTGTTGGCATGGTAATGGGGTCCTGGCTTTGAGCACTGCAGATCGTGTGTTCAGTCACCGGTCGCGTCAAGCCACAAACTATAAAATGATCATTTGTTACTTCTGTGCTAAGCATACAGAAATAGGCAGCAATACGGGTTGACTCGGAATCAGGATAATTTAACCACGTGGAGCGACGTGTCTACATACCTACTGTATGTCGTCAATGAGTTAATGCTATAAAAATCAAACTAACAACGTTGGTATTGTATCATCATCATCTCTCCGAAACGTAATTAATTCCAGCATAAAAACGAGCGATAGCTCGTAGCTTGTTCTAGTCTCGTAACTTGTAATCTGTAGCCGAGAGATTGTTCGTAACGTATTATATTCTGTGGTCGAGAGATTACTGTTAACTTGTTTATCCTGTCTTGTTCTATCATATAGTCGAGAGATTGATCGTAACTTGTTCTATCCTGTAGCTGAGAGATTGCTTTAACTTGTTCTAGCTTATAGCAGAGAGATTCTTGTAAAATTATGTTTCTAGATTAAGATACACAAGTGATAACTGGGATAGAAGAATGTGGTCTGCTTTATTTCATAGTTAATTGTTTGTTGTTAGTTTGATGTTGTTTAAATGTATCGCTGTAGTATTCAAACATAATCAATAAAAAACATATATATAATTTTTCGTATTTTTTCTTTTAGCAAAAATTAAATCATTTTTTTTCATTTTTGAAAGAAAATTAGGTCTTTTAAAATGAAACATCCGTCTTTCTTAATGTATTGAAAAAGATGTATATCATATAATTATACATTTTGTATATAGAAATATAAAATGATTACGTGACTAAAGGACAGGTGTTATAGTTATTCATTTTTACAAATTATATTTTTAGTCCAACATAAGTACTTTACTTCATACTCAAAATAACCATATGCAGCTTTTTTTCTATAGATGTTTCAGAAATATGCTTCGTTTGTACTCTTTGTTTTAATTTGTTAAACCTATGTAATCTGGAGTTGGGGGATGTTACTGTCTTGTGAATATCGACAACTCCTTAGAACGTAACAATAACATACAATGTAAAACAATAGGTCATAATCTGCGTCATGGGGGGGCCATGACTGAAGACCATGTCGTCAACAATGACACAGAACCGACTTGAAATAACAGACAGTTGATGTTGTAGTACAGAACTGGAGACTATCTATGCTGATTATAAATATGTAATATAAATACAATAGAAACCAATGGTCAAAATATATTACACTGTACATATCAAAGCAATTATTTAAATCTAAATTGTCCAGACATATCCACATGCCGGGTCAGCGGTCAGTTTGATATAACTGTAAGGATTTTTAACTCGCAATAAGTCTGGTAGTCACGACTTAGCTGGGGAGGAAAATACAGGGTCGCAAAAAAAACACATCAACAATCCCTACCAAGTTGCAAATGATAACGATTAAGAAGTAATGGTCGACAATACCACTCTAGTCCCCTGATACCAACAACCGTACCAACAACAATGTTTAACAATATTATCATACTTTATTTAATAAGTTGATAAGGGACAGATACTTGGCATCATTCTCAATATTTTGCAGGAGTTTCCCAAATGTTTCGATTGTGGTCATGTTTAGGCACTTTGGTGTTCTTGCTCATACAGATTCTAAATACGGCGTGGGTTCGCGCCCGACTTTGTTCGACTCGCAGCTGCAAGTGATAAAGTTTACCAGTTGCTTGCCCATGGTCGGTGGTTCTCTCCTGGTACTCCGGCTTCTTCCACCACTAAAACTGGTGGCCATGATATAACTGAAATATTGCTGAAAGTGGCGTTAAACACAATAAATAAATTCAAATGAAATCTAAATGATTTGTCTTTTATATATGTTTGGGCTTTAAGCATGCACCTAATGAAAGTTATTCCAGAATCGCGTCATGCACCCTAAATTAGAGATATAGTCTTTATTTCGAATTGAACAACTGTCATCTTTATTCTGTATTAAATCCATATCCTAAGACGATACTATCTATAAATAGGTAATGTGGTGTATATTAAGAAGTATATATACCATGTGATGGTATGTCTTATCTGTACTAACATATGTAAATTACGATGCATTTATTTCGTCAAAATAAAAGGCTACAACGAAATGCATGTAGTGCACATGCTTATATGTAATTAAATAGGTCAATTAAACATAATTGACTTTTACAAGATGTGTCAGGGATTCGGTACTTCGGTACTCTGTTGGACTTATTTTCCTCCCACGCATTAACTTATAGAATTCTTGTTGTGATGACAAGATCTGTTTTCCTTGACCATAATAATTTCATTGATGATTTCGATGTTTTGATCAAACGGATTAGTGTCACTCTCAATGATATTCGTTACATCTGATTGACGTGTAATTAACATAGAACAGTGTTTCTCTTGTAAGCTATAATGTATTTTATTGTACCCGAAAGAAATCTAATTTTGTCAAATGTTAAGCTGTCCTTTTTGACATATAAGTATGCGGGATACCCAATTATGCGGTTGCAACAAATACTACAATTTGAACTCCAATCAGTCATTGCCTTGTCCTTTATAGTACAAACTATATATTCAATGGCTTCTTGTAACACAGTATTGTTGTTTATCCTACATTGGTTTTATATTCAATGGCTTCTTGTCACGTGGTATTTTTGTTTATCCTACACTGGTTTTATATTCAATGGCTTCTTGTAACACAATATTACTGTTTATCCTATACTGGTTTTATATTCAATGGCTTCTTGTAACACAATATTACTGTTTATCCTATACTGGTTTTATATTCAATGGCTTCTTGTAACACAATATTACTGTTTATCCTATACTGGTTTTATATTCAATGGCTTCTTGTAACACAATATTACTGTTTATCCTATTCTGGTTTTATATTCAATGACTTCTTGTAACACAGTATTGCTGTTTATCCTATGCTGGTTTTATATTCAATGGCTTCTTGTAACACAATATTACTGTTTATCCTACACTGGTTTTATATTCAATGTCTTCTTGTAACACAATATTACTGTTTATCCTATACTGGTTTTATATTCAATGTCTTCTTGTAACACAATATTACTGTTTATCCTATACTGGTTTTATATTCAATGTCTTCTTGTAACACAGTATTGCTGTTTATCCTACACTGGTTTTATATTCAATGGCTTCTTGTAACACAATATTACTGTTTATCCTATACTGGGTTTATATTCAATGGCTTCTTGTAACACAATATTACTGTTTATCCTACACTGGTTTTATATTCAATGGCTTCTTGCAACACAATATTACTGTTTATCCTATACTGGTTTTATATTCAATGTCTTCTTGTAACACAATATTACTGTTTATCCTATACTGGTTTTATATTCAAAGGCTTCTTGTAACACAGTATTGCTGTTTATCCTATACTGGTTTTATATTCAATGGCTTCTTGTAACACAGTATTGCTGTTTATCCTATACTGGTTTTATATTCAATGACTTCTTGTAACACAGTATTGTTGTTTATCTTACACTGGTTTCTGTTTGAGCAGTCAAATTGCACTGACTTGATAAACATTTTGCTATATACGGTTTCTTTCCAAAATATGGTTTATCGGGTACCTGATTCATGTTGACCGACAGGACGAAACGGTAACAGAGGAAACCATTAAAAAACATTTTTAATATTGCAGGCTGGAGACTTTATATGGATATTGTCGTTTAATTTAAGCTCATAGTTATTGATGGAGATGGTTCACGAGATATATTAGATACCCTCCTAACTGAATTTAGTACTGTGTTGACTATTATTTTACCTATTTTGTTCCAGTATTGTTATACATGCTGTTATAGTGACAACCGGAACCTTTGAACCGTAATGAAAGTGAGAGGCTTGGCGCCGTCAAATCTGATTCAATCCACCATTTCTTTAGAAATGCCTGTACCAAGTCAGGGCCATTGCGGTTTTCCCAGTTTTCCGGTTATTGACTGATTTTGTCTGTTTATTGATTTATGAGTTTTGACTTTCCCTTTAGAAGATTGCTCGGTGATCTGTAATTTTGTTATTATCCTTATTCATTTGCTTTCGGTGTGAAATAGGGCAGACACTATTTTTCTATACATACAATTGAATAAAAGTGACAACTTATTCTTAAGACAAATCGTCGTGTGAATGCAATACTTTCCATCTTTTTAATGGGAGATTGTTTATATTTACCGGTTTAACCCTGCCATATTATTGTGCCTGTACTAAGATAAAACCTGTATTTTCAACATCGTATATCATGGTCCTTTTTATGTTCAATGAGTTATGGTGAGAGGTGATTGTTCGTTTTTTTTTATATATAATGATGGATTGTTGAACATCACTGTTGAAACTTTCTTTTCATTATCAATGTAACAATGTATAGTGTTTATTTAGTTGACAAGTTCTTACTTAGTGAAAAAGCGTGAGACGAAACCGCAATCAAGAATGGACAATCGGCAACACCAGGCACAGAAGACACAAGAAGAATAAAAAAACAGTAAAGCACACAGTACATAAAACTTAAACGATGAGTAACACGAGCCCACCAAAAACCGGAGGTGAACCCAGGTGCTACCTAAGGGTAACCACGATGAGTAACACGAACCCACCAAAACCCGGAGGTGAACCCAGGTGCTACCTAAGGGTAACCACGATGAGTAACACGAACCCACCAAAAACCGGAGGTGAACCCAGGTGCTACCTAAGGGTAACCACGATGAGTAACACGAACCCACCAAAACTCGGAGGTGAACCCAGGTGCTACCTAAGGGTAACCACGATGAGTAACACGAGTCCACCAAAACGGAAGTGAACCCAGGTGCTTGGGAAGGGTAACCACGATGGGTAACACGAGCCCACCAAAACCCAGAGGTGACCCCAGGTGCTACCTAAGGGTAACCACGATTAGCAACACGAGCCCACCAAAAACCGGAGGTGAACCCAGGTGTTTGGGAAGGGTAACCACGACGAGTAACACGAGCCTACCAAAACCCATAGGTGACCCCAGGTGCTACCTAAGGGTAACCACGATGAGTAACACGAGCCCACCAAAACCGCAGGTGAACCCAGGTGCTACCTAAGGGTAACCATGATTAGTAACACGAGCCCACCAAAAACCGGAGGTGAACCCAGGTGCTACCCAAGGGTAACCACGATGAGTAACACGAACCCACCAAAAACCGGAGGTGAACCCAGGTGCTTGAGAAGGGTAACCACTAACCACGATCCCCACCAAAAACCGGAGGTGAACCCAGGTGTTACCTAAGGGTAACCAAGATTAGTAACACGAGCCCACCAAAACCCGAAGGTGAACCCATGTGTTTGTGAAGGGTAACCGCGATGAGTAACACGAGCCCACAAAAAATCGGAGGTGAAC
>MJUT01024369.1:1087855-1101843 GCA_002080005.1 Gigantidas platifrons
TGATATAAACTTAGTAACACTCATTGTCTTACTGTTGAACGACACAAACCTCATCTGATATAAACCTAGTAACACTGATTGTCTTACTGTTGGACGACACAAACCTCATCTGATATAAATCTAGTAACACTCATTGTCTTACTGTTGAACGACACAACCATTGATATAAAAAAAATCGTGTTGGACACCAGTATGCGTAAAAAAATACAAATAACATAAATAAAACATGAAGTTATGTGAGTAAAGACGAACCAAACATATGTATTACTCTGAAATCGTAATGGACAGCACAACACGAAACTAAAAAAACGGGAAGACATGCAATTGGATAACTTATTCATTTTGTCAGTTATAAATTCAACTGTGCTATAAACAAAATACAGTACAACACTTATATAACCAAGAAAACCATATGGATACAAACGAGTTGTAGTTTCAAGATCTTTCACATAAAAAGTATTATTACATAATGACTAAATATCCATACTTTAGCTAAGTAAAGTCTAGAAGTCAATAAATAATGGTATTCACCTGCTGAAAGTGATATTCACCGTTTTACGTCATAAGCCTTAATATAGTATATGTAATAAAACAATCACATACTTTTGTATCAGTGAATATGAGTTTTTATTGATCTGCAAAACCAATATTGACCTCAGCCTTCGGCTTCGGTCAATAAATACAGATTAATACATGGGCATTTCCATATTGGCCTGGTTATCATCCCGAGACACCCATATTGGCCTGAGACGAAGTCGATGGCCAATATGGGTCAAGGGATGATAACCAGGCCAATATAGAAATGACCATATATTAAACTATTTATTATATACTTCCGACATCTCCAGACGTAAACACCGGAAGTTGTTTGTTTTGTCTGAAACGCACGAGGGGCACCTAATAACCGGTTATTTTCCCGGGGTGTGAAAATATGGACAGTTTACTTCCGGTCATATTGGTCATACAAAAATGCCTTTATTTTAACTAAGTATGTAATAAAAACTCATATTCACTTCTGCAAAAGTCTGTAATTGTATAATATTATCATACCTGTGCTGTCGATATGAATCAAATATTGATAGTCCCTGTCTTCCGTGTCTTCTTTCTATGTTTAGATGTCCTGGCCTTCTCTGTATATTCAGGGTTAAAATAATTCTCATTATTGTTTTATCCAGAGGAAGTTAGTTTCCAACAGTAAAATAAATACGAATAACTGAAAGCATCGTTTACTCATGTTAGGTATATGTAATAAATGTGAGGTATTATTTGTTCATGGAGAATATTTTCATTGACAAAGATAAAGCTAAGATTACATCATCAGTGAAAATATGTTGCCAAAAATAGACAAAGTTGCTTACAATTTTTGATATTTGACCTTGAGTTTTAATATGGACAAATAGAGAGAGGTCATGCCTGAACATTTTAGATGTTTCTGTATACCTATGTAAGATCGAGTGAATTACAGAGTAGTTTGTCAAAAATTTGGGATTTATAAATAACTGGAATTTATAGCATGCCATTGTATTTGGAAATATTTACCTCAGTGAAGTCACATGACTTGAACTATAAACAATTCCAATAAACAATATGGAAACTTTGTGGATTGGAACCATTTGTAGACTTATAAATTTGATTTTGTAATAGTATATTATCATTAAGTCCTTTATGTTATTTTAATTAAAGTAGACATACTGAATTGATTCTTGGTTGATTCTTTCTGTTACTAGACTATACTAGAAACATCTTTACAAAATACTCAAAAGACTGATCAATAATATATCAGTTTAGAAATAAACAAGACTGGTGAAAGCAAATAGCATTCGATTGTTTATCAGTGGACCGACCCTTGAAACTAATGAAACGATGCAAACTTGACTTCAGAACATGGATTATTCGATTCAAATTTAGGGCGTTTAAATCCTTGAATACTCCAACAATTTCTTAAATCATAAGCCACGACAAACCAAGCTCCAATATATCTAAAATATAACCATCGCAACTAAGGTAAATTTCCCTTAGACATGGGTATTACCTAAACAACGTTGGCTATTATCTTTCTTTACCATGGAGAGCAGGATGATCGTTGGTCAACAACTGCCATTACGTAATCAGTGGATGTATGGGGAATGTAGAAATATGATGGTATTAGAGCCAAATAATTGAACTGTGTAGTGTTTATTTATATCTTTCGTTTGCAAAATCCTTGTTCAAATGTCCATGTGTTCGTCACAGCGCCATATCACTGATAAAGCATATTATTACATGACTGTAATTTAGCTTGCATATGAGTAGCCTAAAACTTATTAAGGGGTTTTGAGTACCTGTGATATCACTATCTCAGCTAAAAATAGATCCTGACAGGTGTCCGGAAAGTGATATCTTCCTCGCAAGTCTTAAAAATAGATGGGGAAAAACCGGACATTTGCTATCCTATCAAATTCCTTCATTTGTTGTTCAAAAACCAATGAGATTACGTTTAACATTTGTTTTTCGGCTGAATCATAAACAAACGCTCCAACATTGCGATATTTTATTGGTATGATGATGAATTTGTAAGTAGATAACAATAAAACATGTTCGTGAAATGAAACAATCATTGACTTTGGAATAGGTTACTATCTGGTTTATCAACCTTTAAAAACGTATATTCACCTCGCCTGTGGCTCGGTGAATATGACCTTTTTTTCAGGTTGATAAAATCCAGATAGCGACCTATTCCAAAGACGATATATCCTGTTAAGGCATTGTTGTTTATTTGCTCCCAAAGACTTTCCTATTGTTGGACTTTCCTTCTGTTGACCCTTGAGCGTTTCTTATGAATATATTTCCGAAACTCATTGTACCCACTGATTTAGATATCAACATTTTTATTTGTGTGTCAACATTATCACTGACAACAAAGGTCTACATTCAGTAAAGTGTAATATCTTAACAGAAATTAATAAAACAACATTTTTTGTATATCTTGATACCATGCATGAAATTAAAGCGTTAACTGAAACACTTAAGATATTTTGTCACCTTCACGGGAGGTTTAAAATTTTAATTCTCGAAGCAACGTATACGTTTGACTACATAATACTTAAGTTATTCTGTTACATTCTTAGTTACTTACAATTGAAATTAAAGAAATACAGATCAAAATTCCTGTTTATTACTACACCAATCTTACCAACAGTCGAGAATTATTACACCCAGCTACTCCTCACCACCTCCTACTGTCTGTACATAAGGAAGACAACGATAAACATACGGGTGGACAGACACCGTGATCCTAAAGTGTTAAACATGTACATATGTTACTGATCTTAACCTTTGATAGAATATATTTACCAACTGAAACTAAAACAGCAAGATACATAATGCAATATTATACAATTAATGACTTTTAATGAGGTGGATACAAGGATTTATTAACCCAAGAATATTATATTTACCGAGGCCCCTTAGGGCCGAGGTAAATATATTATTCTTGGGTTAATAAATCCTGGTATCCATCGAATTGAAAGTCATTAATTGTTTTATTATATGACACATTTTATATGTTTCTTTCACCCTTAAAATAAGCTTTGAGGACGACATTTTCTTTTGTTTACCTTGTTGAAATGCTATATTCACCTGGCGTGACGTCACACCAGGTGATTATAACATTCCAACAAGGTAAACAAAACCACGAGGTGATTATAATGTTTTATAAAGATCGTTACTAGGGACGTCAGCCAATCAGAAAAAGACATTATCTGAAGTCATATAATATTATGCAATTAATGACTTTTAATGCGGTGGATACCAGGATTTATTAACCCAAGAATAATATATTTACCGAGGCCCCGACACATTTTATATGTTTCTTTCGCCCTTAAAATAAGCTTTCATCACGACGTTTTCTTTGGTTTCGTATGGGGCAAGACGTTGGAATGTTATATTCACCGCGGGTTATGTCGCGTGAGGTGAATATAACGTTTTATCAAAGAACGTTTCTAGGGACGTCAGCCAATCAGATAAAAGAAATATTTATAGTCATATAATAATGACTATTGTTGTTATCGCTTCGAGGACAAAGGTTTGGACGATCATTTGATGTGACATGAGTATAAAAGTACAATGCAACATCAACTGGGCCTTGAAATGTTTGTGGTAACAGACGTTATATTATGTCAAAAAAAAAGAGAACATAATTTGACTGTAGTAATTGTGGTGTGGTGTATGTTGATGAATCACAACAACAGTATTGTAACCTTATGAATGGTCATTAGTGTGAGTATGAACTAAACTCATGCCTTCTCTCCTTAGATCTTCTGGTTATAAGTGAAGAGCTTAACAAACTACAAAACACTCTACAACTGACCACAATGACCACTGAGCGCACCTGTTGATGTTTATTGCAGAAGCGCGCCGTGTGTATTAAGTTTGATTTCTCCCATTATGACGTCACTTTAACCCCGCTGAACCAGTGGTGGAAAAATCTGTAATCCTCTCTAGAGGATTAAATGTCTCGTGCCTTTCCCCGCATTTGACTCGTTTGACGGCTTTTGAAATAAAGTTCGTGTTAAATAATGGGAGAAACAAATTCTCCTTCAGTTGCCCATGTGGGTTACGATATTTCTCCACTCTCGAGAGTTAAATTAAACATTTTAACCACTCGCCTCACGGTTCGTGGTTACATTTTTAATTTAACTCTCTTGAGTGGAGAAATATCGTAACCCACGGGCAGCTGAAGGAGAATCTATATTTCTACGTTTGTATTACAATCACTGAGTCGATACCTCTGCTGGTGGACTATTAGTCCCCGAAAGTGTAATCCGCCCAGTAGTCCTTGTTTCGGCACTGACATGGTTTATTAGAATATAATTATTTGTTTGAAATTACCTAGCAGCGGTACATTTCTGTATCAATAAATAAACAGAGAAAGTGTATAATATGTCTACAACCGTAAACATTATTGGATTGATGATGTCTTAGATATTGAGCAGCTTCAATTAGAAACCATTAAAATTTAAAACGTGCATTAACGTCATAGGCACTGATTACAAAGGTAGTTGTAAATCCAACTACTATAGGATCATGACCATGACGCCCCAGTTTCAATCAGAACTCGCTAGAAGTATATTTAACATTCTTCGACCAATCGCGAGTAAGTAATCTTTACATTTTGAATTGTGATGAGAAACATTAAAACAGTTGAATATTAATCGTGTTTATCATCTAAGGATAAACAGTTTTAATAAAAGTGATAGTATGTATGTTCATGTTTAATTTTAAATATACAAGTATTTCCGGAATTTGTTCAGATTTCTCCGTATGTCATTACGCATTTAGAATGTTGACGTCATGTCCCCATTTCATGTTTGACTAGTAAGCGAGCTCACACGACATTTTCTTCAAAACTTTACAATCTGTGTCAATCCAGTCGATTTAAAAAATGAGGCCACCACAAAGACGTCGAAAGCCTACAAAAAGAAGTTCTGATGGCCAAGTTGCAGAAAAAAGACAGAAAACTGCAGATGGGCAAGCTAAACGGATTGAACCTAGGAGAGGGGAATCCAGCCATGCCGCTCCCAACCATGTGGTCGGACATGATGGCTCACAAAGAAATACTGCGTCTGCAAGCAATAGTGATACCAACGCTTTAGCGGGAGATGCAACCGCAGATTCCATGGCACGAGATGTAATTCCTGAGAGACAAGATGGAGATTTACGTCAAAATGCTCAAATTCCAGAATCTACGAGGCAGTTCGATCTAGCGGGGTCCAATCCACCGTGCGAGGGGATGGTGTATCAACGCACAGACAATCGGCCCTCATCAGCTGCTGGTGATTATCAGAGCAGACAGAGTATTGGATTGTCATTTCCAGGTCCAGGACCATCTCACATGTCTACGGGTATGTTTTCGACTAGTTCTAATGTGGTTCATAATAACCAGTTGGGAGAGGGGGGAAATGTTGGAGCAGCTGGCGGACTACAAATACATAACTCGCCAAGCATACACTCCAAGTATGTATGACCCGGTTGGGGCCCATATTCCGTTGAAATTTAAAGAAAAATATGGGCGGGAGAATATATAGAATTTAGCCTATTGTTGAAATCAGCAAAAGAATTGGTATATGACCCTCAGTTCAATGGCGAACTAGCGGTAAAAGGGGGACAACTAACCGTTGTTCAGCAAAAACCCTTTTCTATCAAAAATATTCACGCCTGGACATCTGCTTTCATGATCTATATGGGGATTATGTTAGAAAAGTGGCCGAACAAAGGTCAAGAATATTTAAAATATATGTATAGTATCCGTTTAGCAGCTGAGAGGGGTTCGGGCACTGGATGGGTATTATATGACGAGCAGTATAGGCTACGTAAAGTACGATCCCCCTTTTCGTCATGGGGAGAAGTAGACATGGAGCTGTGGCTTCTGTACGTCGCTACACAAGATAGGACGTTCTCTAACCCAAATACCAATAGCTCCCATGGTAATCCTTCATTTCAGAGGAAGGCCCCCTTTTCAGCGGGAAATAGGGGTCCACAAAAAATTCGCACATGTTGGGGGTTCAATAAAGGAAACTGTCAGTTTGGCAAAACATGTAGATTCGCCCACAAGTGTTCGAACTGCCTTGGTCCCCACCCACTTTTAACTACAGGGCCTAAAAATTCTACTCATGATCTACAGTTGTACTCTTTAGCGGATTCTCCTATTTGTTTCAATGAAGTTGAAAAATCGTTAATAGTTAATAAACTACCCGTCGCAAGACGTTGACAGTGAATTAGTTAATGGTTTAAAATATGGGTTTCCTCTCCAGTATTCAGGGACACGTTTACCTTTCATGGCCAAAAATTCGCCAACTGTTTTTCAAAAGCTAAATTTAGTTCGACAAAAAATTGACAAAGAACTCAGTATGGGACGAATTGCAGGCCCCTTTATAAACCCACCCTTTCCCACTTTCCGAGTCTCTCCTATAGGTTTGGTGCCGAAAAAAGACGGCGATTTTCGCATGATACATAATTTATCACACCCAATGCACAATTCCGTAAATGATTTTATTGACAGTGAATTTTGTTCTGTTAGGTATGCGAACATTGATGACGCCGTTAAATTAGTGAAACGAATAGGAAAAAATGGGAAGCTAGCCAAAGCCGATGTAAAAAGTGCATTTCGTTTACTTCGAGTTTCACCAGGAGATTTTGATCAATTAGGTTTTTGTTTTGAAAACAAGTATTATTTTGACAAGTGTCTTCCATTTGGAGCTTCTATCAGCTGCGCTCTGTTTGAAAAGTTTTCCACTGCTTTACACTGGTGTACTGAAAATCGCAGTGGAAACTGCAATATAATCCATTACTTGGATGATTTTTTATTTGGGGGAGAAGCAGACACATTACAGTGTGACGAAACTCTTACCACTTTTCGAGATATCTGTAATTTGTGGGGAGTCCCTTTGGCTGAAGAAAAAACCGTAGTCCCCACCGAAGTTCTCACATTTTTGGGGGTCGAATTTGATACTCAAAAATTGGAATTGAGGCTCCCTTTGGCGAAACTTGTCGAAATAAAAACTCGTTTGGAATATTGTATTAATTTAAAAAAGATTACTCTCCGTGAACTACAATCCCTTATTGGTTTGTTGAATTTTGCGTGTCAGGTAGTTGCTCCTGGAAGGGCTTTTTGCAGGAGATTAATTGATGCAACATGCAAAGTTTCCAAACCACATCATAAAATGAGAGTTTCAAATGCCATGAAGGAAGACCTCAAAGTTTGGATTTCATTTTTAGCACAATATAATGGTGTTACAGTAATGTTAGATAGTCTATGGACTTCAAATGAGACGATTGATTTATTTACTGATAGTGCAGGAGGGAAAACATGGGTTTTGGCATTTATTTTCAAGGAAAGTGGGCTCAAGCTTGTTGGCCGGGAGATTGGGCAAAAAATGGGGTTTTATCTGATATTACATTTTTAGAATTGTTTCCGATAGTAATAGCTGTACATATCTGGGGTTCATAGTTGAAAAATAAGAAAATAGTTTTTTATACCGATAATCAAGCGGTTGTTGCGATCATAAATAAAAAATCGTCAAAGTCCGAAAGAGTTATGGCTCTTGTTAGAAGTCTCGTCCTTACCACCCTTACACATAATATTATGATTAGATCAGAGTATATACAGGGTAAATTAAATGTTATAGCTGATGCATTGTCTCGTTGTGATTGGCAGCGTTTCAGAAGGTTATGCCCAACAGCGGATCAACAGCCTGCAGATATTCCAGACCACCTGTGGAAACTTTGGACGCAGAAGTGAATTTGCTATTGAAATCGTCTTTGGCTTCTAATACCTGGAAAACATACAATTCAGCAGTAGAGTCCTTTAAAAGGTTTCGAGTAATGTACGACCTGCATGATGAATGGCCTGTTCCCCTTCATGACATTATTAAATATATAGCATATCTTTCTTATACAGGGATTTTGGCCTCCACTGTTGCGACGTACGTCTCTGGTTTAAGTCATACACATAAGATTTACAGTATGGAGGATAATACAAAATCGTTTTTCGTATCAAAACTTCTTGAAGGTTTAAAAAGAAAAAATCCAAAAAAATCGGATTTAAGAATGCCGATTTCTTTTAGTGCGTTACTGAAGCTTGTTTGCTCACTCCCTCATATTTGCCAATCAAGCTACGAAGCTAAATTGTTTGCCTCTGTCTTTAGCTTGGCATTTTTTGGTTTACTTCGAGTAGGGGAATTTACAACAGAAACGAAATCTGCACCTGGGACTCATGTTATTGGATTTCATGACATTTTGATACAAAATAACGCAGGGGTAGAAGAACTACATTTAAAAATCCGTAGTTCTAAAACTGATCAAGCCCGTAATTCCACAACCCTTATTGTACGTCAGCAAGCTAATCCTTCAATTTACCCGGTTAAATTAATGAAAATGTATCTCCAAGTAAGACAAAAATTAGATGAATCGCAGTTATACGTACATTTTGATGGATCGCTGCTTACACGTTATCAATTTAGTTCCGTACTGCAAAAAAGTTTGTCATTTTGTGAAGTACTAGGTCATTTTAAGCCGCATTCATTTAGAATAGGGGGTGCTACCGAAGCAAAACGTTTCGGAGTAACGGATGACATTATCAAACAGTGGGGGCGTTGGAATTCCAACGTTTACTTGAAATATATAAGATTAAATTTTTAAACTGTGACACGGATATTTTCTTACACAGGTCGACGTTCCATTTGGTTCATGGGATCTTCTATTGTGTACTGGGCCAACAGAAATGCCAGTGAAAGACCCGGGGGTTTAAGTCTTAACCTGCAACACATCGGTGGGTCGGTTTCATGGTTTGGGAAAAGAGGTATGATATGGGGTGACTTTAGGCCTACGTTCGATCGGTTACTGGGGAGTCGACCTCCTCCGGACTTCGTTTTGATTCAGTTGGGGTCAAATGACCTAGGGTCTGTTACCAGCGTAAATTTAATTCATAATATTGAGATCGATTTATTACGCCTTCATATGTTACTTCCGCAAACCAAGATTATATGGAGTGAAATTTTACAGCGCAGATATTGGCATACAGATATCTCTGGGAAAGCGGTTGAAAAGTCGAGAAAACGAGTCAATTTGGCGTCAGGAATATTGTGTTAAGCATTCAAGGTTATGCAATTAGGCACCAGAATATCAGTGCAAAAGAAATTAATTTATACAGATATGACGGAACTCACTTGTCAGATATTGGTTTGCGTGTTTATCTTAACACTATTCAAGGCGCTTTAGAAAGTTTTTTGAAAACAGCTGGTCCACAAGTTTTTCCGCCAACTGAGTAGAGTCCGGAGGGGTGCGTTTGTTTTTGGAATTATGTGGCGCTGAGTGTGTATAGACACCCTCATATGGCGGGATCTGGCAAGAAGACAATGGGTCATGATCTCCTTATTGTACGTTCGCTCATATTTTGGAAAATTATCTTGCGATACCGCAAAGCATTAGGTATTGGCCATCTCTCACTTATACCGGAGAGGCCGGTTCTTTAACTGATACCAGTTTAGAACTTGGTTCTGACTCCTTTGCAAAATCCAGAGGGTCGTGTTTTAATGTGGGCTTGCATATCGGTGGTCGTGACCTATATCTCTCTATTGGGGTACATAGGGGATTTTTGCTTTCATTGTTACCAATGAAGCGCAAGTTTGCCAAAACATTGTTAAATCTATCGGCGGCTTGTTTTCTTCTTGCCAGGTCCTCTCGTCGAAATGTAACTGTGGCCGTAATTTTTTCCACTCAAAAGCATTTGTTGCGTTTTCTGTTTATTCAGTGAATCTTTTATTAATCGTGTTTATCATCTAAGGATAAACAGTTTTAATAAAAGTGATAGTATTTATGTTGATGTTTAATTTTAAATATACAAGTATTTCCGGAATTTGTTCAGATTTCTCCGTATGTCATTACGCATTTAGAATTTTGACGTCATGTCCCCATTTCATGTTTGACTAGTAAGCGAGCTCACACGACATTTTCTTCAAAAACCCCTCCCACCACCCCAACATCATCCGCAATTTAGAAAATTTGGCTGCTGTGTGCTGTTCTGTTTTTCAGGTATCAGTTTGCCAGATTACCGATTATGTAGAAACTACTATTTGATGGATTCCATAATGTACTGTACAATATGAGGACTTGATATAACTGAATATTGCTGATTTATTCAACAAGAGCAGAACCTGATTTGTAGACATAGATTATGTGGATTAAATACGAACATTGTGAAAGTCGGATTCTATGGTAGTGTGGTAAAAGTTCATGAACTGTAAATTCCATTTGTATTGTTTATTTTTATTTTGTGTACATTATTAATCGTTGGTCAATTGAAATAAAACAAAATCGTCACAGCCTTTGCGTCGGCGGGATCTGGCAAGAAGACAATGGGTCATGATCTCCTTATTGTACGTTCGCTCATATTTTGGAAAATTATCTTGCGATACCGCAAGGCATTAGGTATTGGCCATCTCTCGCTTATACCGGAGAGGCCGGTTCTTTAACTGATACCAGTTTAGAACTTGGTTCTGACTCCTTTGCAAAATCCAGAGGGTCGTGTTTTAATGTGGGCTTGCGTATCGGTGGTCGTGACCTATATCTCTCTATTGGGGTACATAGGGGATTTTTACTTTCATTGTTACCAATGAAGCGCAAGTTTGCCAAAACATTGTTAAATCTATCGGCGACTTGTTTTCTTCTTGCCAGGTCCTCTCGTCGAAATGTAACTGTGCCCGTAATTTTTTCCACTCAAAAGCATTTGTTGCGTTTTCTGTTTATTCAGTGAATCTTTTATTAAACGTATTTTATGAAATACCTACCAAGCAAAGATCATGAATATTAAAATAACCGTTTTGAGATGAATACAGATACATTTTTGTATAATATAGTAATAAACCCATCACAGTATACAATACCAAATGTCGACAGGGAACCATTTCCAAAGTACTTGTATTCACATAAATTACATAATGTCATTGTAAACTTTATTCTCATTTCGACACGAGTTGGGGTACATTAACCTTCTATGTAAAGGAATTAAGCAACTTAAATCTATCCAGTTATTATCTGTTTATTAATTATAAAGGCACGTATACAATCAATTATATCTGTACCCAAATCCTGTTAGAGAGACCAAGGATATAAAAGTCGAAATAAAATCGCTCAAAAGACACTGTAGCATGTGGTAAGTCAATGTACTACACAAACATGTTAACAAACAATTAAAAAGCCTTGGTAGATAATTATTTAAATGTTAAAATGTTTATGATACTGCCAATTCATGTCGAGACAATTATATAGCTACACGTGATTAAAATACAAATAATCTAACATGTAAATAATAAAATGAAAAAAAAACAGTTCAAATCTAAGAGTACATTCGTACCTATAGTAGAAACAGTGCCAAATTCGATATCCTTAAAACACACATGACCGCTAGCTTTACTGATTTGATACAGGCGTAATAATTAAAGGTGGCGGGAGTAAGCTAGTTTTATGGGTGACAGGTCTAAACCTCCCTTCTTAGTGAAATGATGCCATCATGCAAGTTAGAAATAGGCTCAATGGGGCCTATTACGCATAACAGAGTAACTATTAAATAGATATTAACCTCCCTCTGTATCGCTCACCTGGTTATTGGTGCGGTTTTATTTTGTTCAATTAAATTTGAGGTTATTGGGAAAAAGTCTTTTATTCATATACATTTGTATCCATGTTGGGGTATTGGTCATCTTGGATATCTTATCATCATAAAAACGAAACTCATACATTTAAAAGAACGATAAGTTTTCATATACCATGTTGGTTTCGATCAACATTCTAGTTTCTGAGGAAAAATATTTATTCTTTTTTCCAATGGGGTTCTCTGTTAAGACTTGTCCTATGGCGGCGGTCATCTTGAAATTTAGATAAAGAAGATCACATTTTGTAGAGGACCATCCAATGCATGTTTACTGTTGCAGGTTGTGCTGAGCACGCCGACTGTCTGTATAAAGAATAGGAGTTTGAATGTCTGTAAAACATTCACTGATTAGAAAAAAGAGTAAGCATGTTTGTATAAAGAAATGTTAGAGAATACCGAAAGGGCAATAAAAAATGGACAATCCAGAGAAAATGGCAACATTAGGTACACAAAACGACGGAAAAAAACAACACAATAAATGTTGGACACCACTATACCCAAACAAACACAAATAACGTAAATAAGAATATGTGTGTAGATGCCCATTGGATGTATTAAGGATAAGAGTGTACATAATGTACATGTTTGGGTTACATTGCCACTGATATATATAATGAGCATTTTTGTAAATTTGTTGTTACACATCCACTGGCTGTATAACTGGGACTATTATACTAGTCCCAGCTGTATAAATAATAGTAATATACAACAATGTATATACATGTTAGGTTAGGTTAGGTTAGGTTCGATTATGGACGCTGGCTTGACACCACTATATCCACATCTTCTTCTATTTTGCTAGACCGCGACTTTGCGTCACTTCCGGGCTTACTAATTAGGTTGATGTTTGCTGTGTGATCGTATTTGAACTCTTGTGTTTCCCAGTACTTATCTAAGTTCATCTCAAAACTTTTCACTGTATTTACTTTGATAACTTCGTTTGGTAGATTGTTCCAAATGTCGACTATTCTGTTTGTGAAAGAGAATTTCCTGATGTTGAGTTTACTGTATTTTTTCTTCAGTTTTTTGTCGTTCCTCCTAGTTCTTGTATTTTGATCCATTTCCAGAAAATTTTCTGTGACCTCTCTATCGTATATGCCATTGATGATTTTGAAGGTTTCGATCATGTCCCCTCTAAAGCGTCTGTACTTTAGGGTTGGCATTTTCAGCTTTCTAAGTCTGTCTGAGTATTCTAGGTCTTTAAGTGATGGAATTTGTTTCGTTGCTCTTCTTTGGACATTTTCCAGTACATGTGTGTCCCCTACTTTTGATGGTGACCATACTGCTTCTGCATATTCAAGGTGTGGTCTTACTAATGCCTGGAATAGGTATCTGAAACTCTGCTCATCTAGGTATGAATAAGTTCTTCTTATGAGGCCCATGATACTGTTCGCCTTATTTGCCTGCTGTTGAATATGTCTTGAGAATGTCAGCTGATCGTCCACAAATACTCCAATATCTTTTTCTCCCTCTGATTTTTCTATGTCTACTTCCTTGCCCATACTGTCGTATAAATGATACGTCCTATTTATGTTCTTTTTATTTGATACCGTAATGACCTTGCATTTATTTGGGTGAAATTTTAGTAGCCTGGTATTGGACCACTCCTGTAAACTATCCAGGTCCCTTTTCAGACTGTTGCTGTCTTCTGGCGATTTGATTTCTTTATATAGCTTGGTATCGTCTGCAAAGAGGTAGGCTGTTGCTGCTACACAATCTGGCATGTCGTTTATGTAGATTACAAACAGGATCGGTCCTAATACACTGCCTTGTGGAATTCCACTGGTTACATTGTGGGTAG
>MJUT01024369.1:1105162-1141616 GCA_002080005.1 Gigantidas platifrons
TTCACTGATTAGAAAAAAGAGTAAGCATGTTTGTATAAAGAAACGTTAGAGAATACCGAAAGGGCAATAACAAATGGACAATCCAGAGAAAATGGCAACATTAGGTACACAAAACGACGGAAAAAACAACAACACAATAAATATTGGACACCACTATACCCAAACAAACACAAATAACGTAAATAAGAATATGTGTGTAGATGCCCATTGGATGTATTAAGGATAAGAGTGTACATAATGTACATGTTTGGGTTACATTGCCACTGATATATGAGCATTTTTGTAAATTTGTTGTTACACATCCACTGGTTGTATAACTGGGACTATTATACTAGTCCCAGCTGTATAAATAATAGTAATATACAACAATGTATATACATGTTAGGTTAGGTTCGATTGTGGACGCTGGCTTGACACCACTATATCCACATCTTCTTCTATTTTGCTAGACCGCGACTTTGCGTCACTTCCGGGCTTACTAATTAGGTTGATGTTTGCTGTGTGATCATATTTGAAATCTTGTGTTTCCCAATACTTATCTAAGTTCATCTCAAAACTTTTCACTGTATTTACTTTGATAACTTCGTTTGGTAGATTGTTCTAAATGTCGACTATTCTGTTTGTGAAAGAGAATTTCCTGATGTTGAGTTTACTGTATTTTTTCTTCAGTTTTTTGTCGTTCCCCCTAGTTCTTGTATTTTGATCCATTTCCAGAACATTTTCTGTGACCTCTCTATCGTATATGCCATTGATGATTTTGAAGGTTTCGATCATGTCCCCTCTAAAGCGTCTGTACTTTAGGGTTGGCATTTTCAGCTTTCTAAGTTTGTCTGAGTATTCTAGGTCTTTAAGTGATGGAATTTGTTTCGTTGCTCTTCTTTGGACATTTTCCAGTACATTTGAAGATTAAATGTTAAAAATGATTGATAACCTAATAAAATATAATAACTAAATGTTAAAATTGGTGTGTAGTTATAAGTTCAGCAGGAAACTGGTACATATTTACGGACTGATCTTAGTACCTCCGGGGTAGGAACAGGTAGAATTTAATTATTTTATTGATTCATCAGTCAGGTATTTAAAGTTTATTCCTTACTTAATATCCAGTCCCTTTATATAAATATGACTTAACAAAATTATTTATAAAAAACATTAATTTGTAAAAGTGATACATTATGAGGGAAATGTACTACATTGTAGTTAGTTGTTGCCTTCATTTCTTTTTTAATATATGCAGTGGAAAGGAAAAGTTTTCAAACAATGGGAAGTATCTAAACAATTGAAGGACCCTATAAAGTAAAGGTTAGGGTTATTGTGTTTAATGCCACTTTCAATAATGACAAACTATTACATAATGTGGTATGGAGTACACCTGGCCTAAGCAGGATTCCAACTCACAACTTTAGTGGTGATAGGCATGGATTGCATAGGTAGTTGCAAATCCAACTACCATACCTATAAAACAAGTATGGTGCCCATAAGTACAATGAATAATGAAAACTACATTGTTAATATTGAAGGAATTATTGACCATTGCAGTTTAAACTTTCATTTCATAAATAATATATATACCTGTTTAAATTAAGAAGCATTTGAATTTTTTTTAAAGTACTAAAAAAGACCCCTAAATGACAACATTTTGTTATTTGATTCATGACAGTAAAGGCAAAACATTATTATTAGTGGTATTATATTTATCACAAATATCAATATCATTCAAAATTTTGTAGAAGTAGAATCTAATTTTAAAATTCAGTAAGAATTATTTACTTTAAAACAGTTCCGTGATATTTTCAATTTGTTCTTTTAAAATTTTGTCATATAAAGGATTCTTACTTTGTTACATAGACATATGCATCTGCTTGTTGTACAGGCACAATGACTTATTTTTCACTAACAATTTCTATAATTCAGCATGAACATGATTTTACACAGTAATAAATTAGAAATGCAGTCAGTAATATATGCCATGCCCTTAACATTACAGTAACTTTAATTAATATTGAAAAAAATATTTTCATTGCATCATTAAGTGAAATTAAAGTTTGTACATATACAATATACGTACATTGTCGGTAAATATAAAATTTATTTGTACAAGCTTTAGAAACAGGCTGAATAGCGAGCCACGTTGGCGAATTTTCAGGCCTGTTTCGCAGCGAGTACAAATGAATTTTATATTCAACGACAATGTACGTATTTTGTGTTTATCCTGCAATGTCAAAAAAGTCGGGAAAACTTGTCAGATTTAAACAAAAACGAAAGAAACAAGCATCATTCCTCGCCTTTCATAAATGTTGTCAAGGGTGTCTTCTTCGTAGTCCGCGTTACATTAGTACTGGTTTCTTACTTGTCTGTGCCCTCTGCTCTATATATTGCTACAGGGTACCAGGAAAGTTTATTCGTAGGCTGAAAAGTTTATTCGTCTAGTACGAAAGTTTATTCTTATAGTACGAATAAAGCAAAAATTTATTCGTATAGCATATTTGTACAGCAAATGTACTGATTGCAGGATAAAGTACAGTTTATTGTCAAAACAGAATATTGTGCAATATATAAAGCAAAAATAAAAGGAAAAATTAGTAGAACTAGAAGCGATAGAAGTATTGTTCAGATTTAACTATGATTGCATTGGTGAACACTTATAGAAGGTTAGAAGTTAATAGTTTACACACAATTAAGCCTTTACAATTCTAACAAGAATGGATTTGTTAACAAATGAAGATGTTTTTTTTACTTTTCTGTACTTATTTCAAATTAGTAATACTTGCTGTTTCGATAAAAATATTTCTTTGTATATTAAATTTTTGAGCAAGTCATTTAAATCTGTTGAATCTATTAACAATTATGTAAGTGTATCAGACAACTACATTTGTCAGTTGATAAAAAGGGGGAGGTTGCAAGTTTAGTATATGAATCTGTCTGAACTATTTCAAGTTTAGGTGACTGGTATGATGTCTACAAACACTTTTAGAGTTTCATCCTAAAGAAAATCGAAAATTGTGAAAACTATGACCAAGTCTATTATTAATTACAGGCAGAAATAAGAAGACACTGGTGCTATCTGATTCCATTGGCAACTATTGAGAGGATTATAGGAAACCATGATAACAGCTTCCAGAGCCACAACGTTTGGGGATCTATATTGAATTAAAACAATAAAATTTTACATGTTATTTTACACTAAGGCAGTGATGTCAGTAAAATTTTGAATAGGTGGCAAAATTTTCAGAATAGGTGGCAGAAAAATCAGGCGGTGTTTGGGGGCCGTCTAGGACCCCTGATGCTTAAATGGTGTAAAATCCTGCATTCTGAGCATTTCATGGGGCTAAAATTACTTTATTTCTTGTCCTGTTTTTTACTTCATAATCTTGAATTATTGTTGCTAATGTCCATTGAGATTGATTGAGCAAATATTTAGTGAAAAAGATTAAAAGGAACTGTACTTAACTAAAGTAGGTATTATTTCATAACAAAAAAAACCCTATTTTGTTGACTCAATTCCAGAAAATGTTTCAATAAGCAATAAATTTTATTAATAAATTTCACATCTGAATTCAGTCACTATCATCAGCATGAGTCACTATATGTTTGGTATCAATTAAGCATTTCACAATTTTTAGTATAAATAGCAATGTATCTTTAGTAACAGAAATTATGTACCAGAAAAGACTTACCAGTAAAATAATGTTTGATTTGAAACGTTTTTATCTTGTTTTAACTTGCATTTGGATTTATTTATTTTTTACCCAAATTATTTTTTGGGTTTATTCCTTGTACAGACTGAAAATGACATTTCTTTTGTTAACACTTTCATGTATGTTGTGGTTAGTGCGTGTTTCAGTCTGATCGGACATTAATAGGTAGTAGAGAGGTCGATCGTAGTCACAGTAACGTTATTATTTTTATGTCAGAGTTCAAAAAAAGATTTTTCATCTTTTTCATTTCATTAAAAAACCACTTAAAAATTATTATTTCGTGGGAAAAAAATATCAGATAAAAGTTTAAAACTAGAATTTGATAAATTTGGTAGTTAAAGTAATAAAAATATGATTTGGTACCACTACTGAGTGTCCGAAGTGAAGTGGTTTAGAGAAAATCGGACGCCATGTTCAAGATGTTGATTTATGTGACCAACGAGAAACCCATTTTCAAAAATAAATCCGCCAGCTATCCCTGGACCAATAATTCATGTACGACTTAAAATTTGCAGAAACTCCTCAATTTTACGAATCCGGGTAATCATTATTAAAAAAAAAGGTCGAAATCGTAACATAAAGTATAAATGTTTACAAAACAGTGTTTTAATTTATAAGGACACGGTCCCACTTTTTACAAAAAAGATCACCACGGCAGTATTGATCAGAAGCTTGAATGAAAGATGGTATCATATGCACTCTGTTCTTATCCTTTTGAATCTTTACAGAGGTGTTCTCTTCGCGATCTGCGTACTAAATAAAGATGTGTATGCCGCTGTCCATAGCCAGCGGATGTTTCACTAAATGTTAGGTGCGCGTGCACAATTTTATAAATAGCGACTAAATATATACTAAAGGGGATTTCCAAATTGGAGCTGATCATATATATATACGATAATAGATTTAATCTATTAGATAACGTTGATTAATCCGCCGTCAAAATCCATAATTAATTAATTATACGATGTAATAATTTATATAATATTGGAATATGGATTTTTCTTGTCACATTTTATTTTACTCATTGAAAAATAGCTGGCAAGAAAAGGACAATAACTGGCGAAAATCGCCGGCTGCCGGCTTTTAACGGCATCACTGTAGGGCTTGAATTATGTAGAATATAAATAGTTTAAGTAAAATATTCAGAAACATTATACTTTGTATAAAGTAAATAGATAATAAAATTTTATTTCTAGAATGTAATCTGGACCAGTAGATCAGGTTAAAACTAGTACATATCATTAAAAAACAATAACTTGAATTTAAATAAGAATGAATGACTGAATTTTGGTGTTTAACGCCACTTTCAACAATATTTCAGCTATCTCATGGCGACCAGTTTTAGTGGTGGAGGAAGCCGGAGTGAATTTAAATAAGATTTGTAGGTCAATTGTTAAAGTTTATAGAAGAATTTCTCATAAAAATTTTTATACCAAAAAGAGATTTCATTTCTTTGAATCATTTTATACACAATTGAGGCCAAATGTGGTTGTTCCTTTTATTGATATTGATATTGATAGAATTACTGACAATCACTGTTTAAAGTGAGCATTAATGTATATGTACAAGGGTATCAATTTTGTCTCTGTTTTTACAATTTGCAATGTTTTCATAGGATTTTTGGAATGTTACGACAGCGTGGTATTTTTAATTTTTCATTTTATTGACAATCATAATACATGATATGGTATTCATACAGCAATGTTGGTCTTGGTCATGTTTAAATGACACCATCATTAATAAATCAGACTATAATAAAATTATAACATACAAAGAACATAATGATTACATGTATTTTATTGCTCCAGCACTCACTGACATGTAAGTAAGTAGGTAAATTTTATTTAAAGTCGGCACATATACATTTTACAAATAACATGAGCCCTTAAAACCGACTATAATGTAAATCATAAGCCATCAAATATGACATTGTATTTGTAAATCATAAGCCATCAAATATGACATTGTATTTATAACAAAACTTTACCAATAAAATTAAAGCATCCATAAGATTCAGACAATCAGAATCCGATGGATGTTTGATTTATATGTAAATATTTCTTTAAATTTCCAGAAATGGCTTAACAAGCAATTAACGACTACATACAAATTACACTCTAGGATCATCTGTATTAAAATAACTATATACTTAACACAACAACACAACAATGCCATCATTAATATCTTCCTCATTAAAATGTCATTCACATTGATAACAAGGAAATCCATCATATTATTTAGTAGTCTATGTACAAACATTTACAGTACATAAGATTTTGCTCTGACATTCTCACATTGTTTTAGTCCTAGTAGCTATATATATATATATATATATATATAGTAAACAGGACCATACGGTTGTATAGATCAAATAAACACCAGTAAAATCATGTTCTAGGTTTAGGTGGTTCCATACAGTTGCCATCAGGGTATCGTTCTTTAAATCTTGTAACAATGTCAGGATCCTTCAACCTCACTCCTTCTGTTTGATTACCAAGAGTAATCCTACAAAACAGATAAATCATTTTTTTAAATACATATCAGTATATAAATTCAAAAACTTCTAAATGATGTAACAACAGAAATTCATATTTTGATAAAAATATTGACTATAAAACAGATGCCTTTATTTGGGGTAACAATGACAGTTGTATATAACAGTTTTAAAAACAGAAGATTAACAATTTATCATACTAGAATTAAAGTTGTTGAAATTACATAATAATTAAATAAATCAAATAGTTAAAAATCTAATTATAGCTTAATTTGATGTTAAAATTGTATTTTTTTTTTTAAATATAGAAATAAAATTCCTTTAGAAGCTTTCAATGTGTTCTCCTACAACATAGAAATAGGGGGTCAAAGAATGTGTTCTTCCACAGCACTATGATGGGATATAAACAGGGAATTATGGTTATAGTGTTTAACGCCACTTTCAACAGATTTCAGTTATATCGTGTCTATCAGTTTTTTTTTGTTGGAAGAAAATGGTATACCGAGAGAAAATAAACAGTACTTTAAATACACAGGAATATATTTAAAGGTTCATAATTCAATACCTACCAATTAGGTTGAACATTGTGTGGACGTCCAAATAATTCTACTTTTCTTGTTCCTGGTGATAATCTTTCTATGATACCATATATTTCATCTGGTTTGTGACTTGTTGCTCTGACCTTGAATAAATTAAGTACAACAAAGGTCAAGTAATGAGACATACATTCAATTTCAACCATTAAAAATATAGCTTGACAGCATAGTAGATCAAAAACATGGGAATCTATTTACCCGTTAAACTTCATCCTATTTCTGGGTATGCCCAACTTCAGAATCTATCATCACTGTCATAGTCTTTGGCCACAGAAATGGTCCAAGGTGCTCTATTTCAGTTATTTTTCAACATACTAATATAAACAAAACCTGTCTTAATCCCATGAGTTTTCAAATGTGGAAGGGGGTTTCTTTAAACATGTTTCAATGTACAATTCTTAATACCATATGTGTGATTGATTTGATTTTGATTTTTGTTTTTTTAATGCCACTTTCAACAATATTTCAACTATATCATGGCGACCAGTTTTAGTGGTGGAGGAAGCCGAAGTACCCGGAGAGAACCACCAACCATGGGCAAGCAACTGGTAAACTTTATCACTTGCGGCTGCGAGTCGAGTGCACCCTTTTTTGTAATTTACAAAGCCGGGCGCGAACCTACGCCGTATTGGTGATAGGCTTGTATGAGTTGTTATTCAACGACCTAACTCATTGAGCCATTCGGGCCCCCGCCATATGTGTGTGGTTGTGTATAGTATGGATGCATATATAAGACAAAACTCTTCTTTTGCTTCTAGTGAGCTAATAATTGTGTATTATACTGTATAAAATACAGTACTGTTACCTCTGCCACAATAACATCACAGTCCAGACCTTGATTTACACCTTTAGGATTGCCTTTTACTCCAACCTTTAAATAAAATAAAATATTAGACCTTAATGTAATTCTTTATTTAATTAAAGAAGATTGCCAATAGCCAATGGCGACAAGCAGGTATTTTGTGTATATCAGCTTAATTTGTATATTTTCATCAAAAATCAGCAAAACACATGTTTCAGCAAAAGCTGTAGCATAATGTCATACTATTCATACATATTACTTAATACTGTAAATTCGGAAATTATTGCGTTCATTTATTATTGCGATCTTCGAAAATTTTCACAGATTGCGATTTTTATTATTGCGGAGCATGAAGTCCTCCAGTACAAATAGATACTTATGATTCCGAAATGCGAGATTTAATTATTGCGATTTCACATCAGTCGCATTTTTCGCAATAATAAAAACATTGCAATAATTTCTGAATTTACAGTAAATAAATCATGGAAGCCAGAATGTAATGGGAGTTTTAACATGGATTGGCGGACATTAGTATTTTATCCCGAGCCAAATGCGAGGGATAAAATTTACTAATATCCGCCAATCCATGTTAAAACTCAAAACACATTCTGATTTATTTCGATTCTGATATATCTAAGAGTACAAATACGGTGGTATACATTGATTGGAAGACGGTAATTTATATTTACGCTTGCGGAAAATGTCGCACACAATTTATGCTGCCAATGGAAAAGTCAGTCACATTCACCAGCGCATGTGCTGATGAGATTATACCGAATGGATAACTCGCTCGTTTGTTAACAAAGCGAAAGAAGGAGGTGATTTTTTAATAATATATAACTATTGTTTAACTTTCAACACATTTTGATGTGAAAATGTGGCTTTATTGGCTCTGACAGTGCCTTTACCCACATGTTTTACTTAAAGTAACAGAAGCCATGTTGGATTATTGGCGGGATCATCAGACATAATATTGAAAGTAGACACCCTAAGATTGATTCAGCCCATCTTTGGTTGAAACTGTCCAAGTGGTTGCATAGGAGAAGATTTTTTAATAAGTTGAAGGCAAAATATGGATGACAGACGCCATGAGATAGTATAACCTCAAATGACCCTTTGGGTTAGATGAGCTAAAAATAGAGGCAAAAAAAGAGAATAAAAGTAAACAACACCTATTGTATTCTATTTTTGTGCAGATAAAAATATACAAATATAGATTCTAACCACATATTGGTGAACCATTCCCAACCAGACCTATCAAATGCTCTTATGAGTTTTCTAATCTATGTTACGTCATTGTTTGTATCTCTTAGGTGATATGGAAACAAGACGTTTTGCCTAACACTGTCTGGTTAATGAAAACAAGTTTTTTCCGGTGGTCTGTTTTGTCAGCTAACATGTACATGACAATTCTACTCCAATTTCTACACCCTAGATTATTTACCAGACAATGTTCCTTCCCATGATTCAGCCAATGCCCTGTCCTCCCTGTTCTGATAATTCTCTGTAGCTGATTGGTCTTCACCCAAATGACCTCATCCATTCTTTTATACCTACCAATACAAATATAAGTTTTTATATTATACTTATATTATAGATAAACATACCACTCAATGCATCAGATATCCCTTAATTAAACTTTCTTAACAATAAACACAATTCTAGATGACCTTTTTTTTATATACATTTTCAAATGGTATGTTTTTATTTGCTTTTTTTTTTAATGCAAACATTAAATTTTTGAGAGACTGTCGTAGCCTTGATAGTATGGTAATTAGTTTTACATCTATATATAAATAGTGCCTATCACCACTAATGTTATGAGTTTTATTCCTACCAATGATACAACTTTATGCGATACCAACTTATTAGTGACATAGGAACTGCTTATCCTTCCAGAGCACCTGAGTTCCCCCCTTTTTTAGTGAAAAACTGACTGCCACGACATAACTGAAATATTGTTGAAAGTGGCATTAAATGGCATCAAACAAACAAACCCTTTTAAGTGGGGTTTGTGTTACTCAATATTTAGTTTTATGTGTATGTTTTGTAGATCGTTGTTTGTCCTTTTGCACTTTTTCTTTTGGCCATTGTGTTGTCTGTTCTTATTCGATTTACAGATTCTGGTTACCTCCCTTTGGTATCTTCATACTCTTCTTTTATCACTCACCACAGTAATGTAACTAAAATGTTGCTGAAACAGGCGTTGAACACCAATAACCATAATATTTGACTGAAAATTTCATATCTAAAGTAATTATGACATGATAGCATTGCACTTCGACTTCAGCAACTGATAAAATTAATATATATTACAATATTTTTTCATAGCAAACTTACCCCCACAGATCTAGACATTCCCTGCCGAGTTCCATAGCTCTACAATAAATGAATAAATCTTTATTATGTTGTACCTTTGCAATTACCAGGTTAAAAAAAAGTTGAAAAAAACAATAACCAAGTGTCTAGTTATAAAACATTATAGCTTTGCCTTGAGTGGAATGAAATGATTAAAAGACATGGTGGAAATAAGTAATGTCCTTTTATTTTACAGGAAGTGTCAATTACTGACTTCAGAAATAAGTAATGTCCTTTTGTTTTACAGGAAGTGTCAATTACTGACTTCAGAAATAAAAAAAATAATAAAATTTGTTCACATTTGACTTGTATAATCATTATCAATATTCTTAACACCTCCTTGATAATTTTCCTATTCTGTTTAAGGATTTCTCAGCTCAATTATGAAAATGTGTCTGGGATGTAGTCTATAAACTTGGATACATGATTTTTGAAGATAACTCATAGGGAATATAATATTGTCATTACTCAACAATTCTGGAAGTAAAATCATGGCTAATAATTTAACCTTAGGGATAATAGCTTTATTCAGGAGAAAATAACTTCTTAGTCTTTGATTAAGAAGTCGGTAACAACTAATGACTTATGTGTCAGCATATGCTAAAAGAGGAAACAAATTGACTTCATGGAGTAATCAATTTTCGACAAGTAAAATTTTTGTTGCCTATACAATGATGTGAAAAATTAATTGGTATAGCTAGCCTTAACAACGAAGCAAAAATACCATGTAACATGTTTTTTGATATTTCTTATACACAAAAATCAATGTTTGAGGATTTTTAATCAATAGAATTAAAAAGAAAACATTAGTCAAATACCTTCCTGTGACCCACAGAAATATATAACCTTCATCTTGTAAAGAAGGTACATCTAACTTTCTCATTTCATCATCCTGCATCGTACCATAGGGCAGTTCCATGTGAATATCCCACGGTGGATCAGCCATAACAACTGCACATTTACTTAGAACACTCATATCAAAATGACGGAGGTCACACTGAATCCACTGAAAGAAGAAAATAAATATTATAAGGATACTGACTGTTCACAGAATCCCTGGTGACGTAAAATATGTAGAAGTTGTTTAAATATCATCTGAGACCACTACACCCATAATGTCTTATAAAAAAAAGAAATAGCTTTCCCTTCGTGAGCACCTGGATTCACCCGTTTTTTGGTGGTGTCCATGTTGCTCATGTTTTTAGCTTACTGTGTTGTGTTTTTGTTTTGTCTGTCCTGTGTCTTGTGCTCAACATTGCCCGTGTCTCTGGATTATCCATTCTTGATTGCCCATTCAGTTTTCTCTAATGTTTATTGATATAAGTCAGACACTAACCTGTGGAGGAAACATCTGTACATCTGTATTGTCAGACTTCTTTGGTATGGCTAACTCTCTCTTTAATTTACTTTCAGCAGGATATTCAATCTCATAATGTACATACTGAAAATAGCCAAAATGATAAGTTTAACAGTGAAATCTGCATAACCCGAACCCTGTATATACCAACTTTAAATATAATCACATTGAAAGAAATTTGTGTAACTTTTACCTGTATAAACCGAACACCTGTCTATTCCGAACACAAAAGTTGGTCTCAACGAGGTTTGCTTTAGACAGGTTTCACTTTATTTAAAGTCAAAATTAGAGATCTGAAAATACCAGTACGACATACGTTCTGCTTTTGACAGACAAATGTCACATCCAACAATTACACTTGCTGTATCTTTGAACAGAACGGCTAACTTGTCATCAATATTTTAACACAACTTTTGATGTATTTTCAGTGTTTGTGTCTGTCAAGGTTTACTATAGTATACCATTGTTTATATTTTCACTTAAGACCTTAAAAGACACTGTGAATAGTCTATGTTGTCCAACAATACTGTTCATGCTCTTGAATAAGACAGTTGCTGATAATATAGGCAAACCTCCATAATTGTCTTTATAATGTTGATACAACTTATACAAACCAATTATGTAGCAAATAACATAAACAGATACATGTATTAAAAAATTCTCTTTAAAAGTGCATAAATATGTTTTGTAACCCCCCCCCATACAAGTTTTTTAACATGTTCCTCCATCTGTTTAAGGGGACATCAAGATCATGATCCTATGGTAGTTGGATTTATAACTACCTATAAAATCAGTGCCTCAGGTGTACTCGATACAACATTATGTGATCAACTTTGTCGGTGGTTTTCTCCATCAATAAAACTGGCCACCACGATATAACTGAAATATTGTTGAAAGTGGCGTTAAACACCATGACCCCCTAACCCTTTATCTGTATATACATATATATATAGTGTTATACTAAGTACAACTTGAGCTGTAAAATCTACTCCTATTGCTTACCTTACAAGTATCCATATGGAAACATGTATTTAGGAAGGAACAATCACCCAAAGTTTCTGAAATAGGAAAATAATATACAGTCAAAATCAAGCTATGAGATATCATATACAAATATATAGATCACACCATCTTTTAGCTAAAACACATTGGAAAAATATGATTTTTTTTAAATTTATAAATAGAACAAATACAGGACATTTTTGTAGAAAAAAAAAATTGGACTTTGTGGAAATACAAAATTAATGATTGTCTTATATTACTATAGTAATTTAATACATAACTGGATACCATAGTAATTCAAAACAGTATAAATGACTATATAATATTACCATGGTTATTTAATCAAATATAAGCTGTTTATTTCATATGTATGTAGTGTATTGGTATGTTTGTAACCGGAGTATAGTATATACACGGTATATAAAACATATGTATGTAGTATATTGGTATGTTTGTAACCGGAGTATAGTATATACACGGTATATAAAACATACCGTATTTACTGGTGTATAATGCGCAGGATTTTACCCAGATTATTTATTTTGTAGGAGGGATGCGCATTATAGACAAGAACAATGTGTTTCACTCTTTTTCAGACCGGAAAATTACATGTCGGCCATTTTTTTTTCCGGTTTTTTTTTTAAAGTCGTCCGTTTCGTATTTTCAAGTTTAAAGAATATAAATAGTTCTAATATTCACTCAGAAGAAGAGACAAGCTCAAAGCTATCAAAAATATATACGATTGACATTTAATTCTTACATTTCCGACCACGATTTTTTTTCAAAAGTCCATGCGCATTATAGACACGAACAAGTTTTTTTCTGGAGATTTTCAAGGCCAAGAGGGGGTGCGCATTATGCACCAATGCGCATTATAGTACCCTAAATACGGTATGTATGTAGTGTATTGGTATGTTTGTAACCGGAGTATAGTATATACACAGTATATAAAACATATGTATGTAGTGTATTGGTATGTTTGTAACCAGAGTATAGTATATACACGGTATATAAAACATATGTATGTAGTGTATTGGTATGTTTGTAACCAGAGTATAGTATATACACGGTATATAAAACAGTGAAGATACCAAAGGGGTATTCTGAAGCTGTAAATTTAGGATGGTCAGACAATACAATGAGAACTAGAGGCTTAGCCAACTGAGCCTGTGTTGCTCACCTTTCATTCTGCTTTGAGGAAACTTAATACAGAGCCTTCCATAGGTACTTCCCACCAAGTTTCAGTTCATTTGGCTAAGCAGTTTCAGAGAAGAAGATTTTTAGAAATCGACCAACCAGAACCAAGAATTGCCTATTGCAGCAATGTTTGTTGACGGATGGAGACGAAATTACCATTATTTATAGAAGACCTTCCATAGATGCTTCCTACCACGTTTCGGTTGATTTGGCTTAGCAGTTTCAGAAGAAATAGATTTTTATAAATCGACCAATCTGAAACAAGCATTGCCTGTGGCGGCCATGTTTGTAAACGGATCGAGACAAAATTAGCATTCTTTATAGATGACCTTCCATAGATGCTTCCTACCAAGTTTCGGTTCATTTGGCCAAGGGCCTTCAGAGGAGGAGATTTTTTTTTAAATCAGCCAATCAGAAACGATAATTGCCTGTGGCGGCCATGTTTATCAATGGATCGGGACAAAATAAGCAATCCTTATAGAGGACCTTCCATAGATGATTCCTACCAAGTTTCACTTCATTTGGCTAAGGGATTTCAGAGGAGAAGATTAAAATGTAAAAAGTTAACGGAGGACGGACGACGGACGCCAAGTGATGGCAAAAGCTCACATTGCCTTTGATAAGGTGAGCTAAAAAGAATAAAGTACAAAAATACATTTAATGGTCCACAAAACAGTACACAGAACACTGAAGATTGAGAAACATGAACCCCACTAATCTGTAATTTAACATTATCATGTTCATTGTGAAAATATCTACCATCTGTATGTTTGTTGATAATTTTTCTAAAATGAAGTCGTTTACATGGCTCAGATGTTTCTTTAAGTCTATAACACTCTTCTCTGGTACCATACTGACAAAATTCTTTTAACTGAGCACCTGTCAAAATATAAAACACTCATATCAAGTGACTCACTGTGACACAAACATAAAATATTTCTGTTTATATTGTAACATGCATATGTATGTTATGGTTATTCAGTCACAACATTATATAATTCATATCTTAATATACATTGAAAATCAATTTAAATTTCTGGTATATTATTAACACATGTGTGAATCATTGCATTTTATGTTTCATATGCATTTAAAGTAGAACAAAATTACATTCCAAATCAATCTATCTGTATCAGGTAGACATGCTTAAAGGATTTCCAGTGAAAGGTGAAAATACCTATATGTTTTACAGCAATGTTTCATCAATGTTGCATAGTTTTTGCTCTGTCTGGTAGAAATGTCAAAATTCAGGTAGGTATGCAAAGTTTTACCTGTGTTCTGGTAGATGTATGTAAAATTTTTACATATCAGGTATATATGACTAAATGTTCACCAGTTTCAAGTAGACATGCTTAAATCTCTTCCTGTAAGATAGACATGTCAAATATTCATATTTCCAGCTTTACCAGTGTCAATTAGACATGCCTAAATTTTTAACCTGTGTCCGGTACACATGCCTCAAAATTTTACCTATGTCAGGTAGACACACCTGAAGTTTTAAGTGTGTCAGTATGGAATCAACAAACCTGTGTGCTATTTACTTACCCCCTTGTGATTTAAATCTTTGGACCAAAATTTGTTCCTGAAAAAAGACCCACAATGAAGATGAATGTTGACCTATTTATGACTATTCTCTATGGCATGTTATTAATAAATTACATCCCTCCATATAACTTGGAAAAAATACTAGAACTTTTATTTCTCCAGTAAATCTTTATAATATTACTGCATATTTTCTTGTGGAACATATTTTCACATTTGTCTATTAACGATAGTTGAATTGATTGGGAAAAAATCCAATTAATGCAGTCAATAAAACTAAATGAATCTTGCTTTTAACTCTTGTTAACACAAAGTTTTGCATCCATAGAAGTAATATTTTTGTTAATAGTCTTGCTATAAAAATAAAATGTTTAACTATTTGGTATCAGTTCAAACTAAAATAGACATTTATTTCAGCAAAATTTCAATATTAAAAATATATTTTGTGTGTAATGGTGGATAGTCTCTCATGTTCATTTACATCCATAGCATTTCTCACTAATTTTGTACACAAAAGTGTATCATCATCTATATATATACCAACTATATACCTTTGCAGTTGGCTTTGTCAATAATTCTAATATTTCTTCATTTAATTTCTTGTTTTCTTTTTCTTTGGCCGATTCCATAGACAAAAGACTCTAAAATAAAATATACAAAGAATAAAGCACACAATATGATTAAAATAATAAAACATCAAAATAGCATATGAAAACATTGGTGATAAATAAAATCATTTTTGAACATCTCTGCTAAAGTAATTCAAATCATCAAAGGGGAATTAACTCCGTGATGTCTGATTATTGCATAACCATATTTTTTTTACAGTTAGTCAAATAGAACCAGAATATTAATTGACAGCTCTGTGGACAAGATATTTCTATTTATAAATGTCCTATAAAACGTAAGGGTCTTTAACCAACAGATACTACCTTCTTGGCTGTTAGTCATTTAACTATATAAAGATCATTAATTTACCCTGTTATTATACTGTCCATGTGTATGTTATCATTCATTTACCCTGTTATTATACTGTCCATGTTTATGTTATCATTCATTTACCCTGTTATTATACTGTCCATGTTTATGTTATCATTCATTTACCCTGTTATTATACTGTCCATGTTTATGTTATCATTAATTTACCCTGTTATTATACTGTCCATGTTTATGTTATCATTCATTTACCCTGTTATTATACTGTCCATGTTTATGTTATCATTCATTTTTATGATAGTGTATGATCTTTGCAGGTTTTTAATTTTTTGTTTATACCTGTATTGTAATTAGAGATTCAATTATGAAAAAGGGAAGGGTTGGGATACTATTAACCTGTTTAACCCTGCCACATTGTTATGCCTGTCCCAATCCAAAATCTGGATTACAAACACCATTTGTCATGGGGTTTTTGTTACATTCTGTGGTTTGATGTAAGAGGTAGTTGTTCATTTTCTAGACGTTGGTGGAATTGTTGACCATCACTATTTAAACTTTATTTCATAATGATAGCATATGTATCATATATAATTCATGCAAGGTTTAAAAAAATCCTGATTTGTTATAAAGAATTATGCTTGCCTTTCCTGACAAAATATTCCATAATTTAAGTTTCTTATTTCTTAATGAAATAGGTGACAATATGTGTCAATCAAAATGAAATAGACTAATTTTGGTGGGCACTTTGACAGTATGAGTGTTTAAGATAGTAAATCCTATGTACCTCAATACTGTTATCTACTTTAGACTGTTTTACTGTTGGTTCTTCTGTATTACTGGCTTCTCTGAAAAACATAATCAACAAGATGGATTGTTACAAATAGCAAATCAGTTCCAAATGTTCACTTGCCCAGGTAATGTAGTATTCTTGTCATCTTTGTTTGTGATTATATGTGGTCTTTTTGAGTTAATGCAAACCTATGCAGATTTTTATTGTTTTTTTTTCTTTTTGCTTTATTGCTTGGAATCTAGATATGAGTTGCAGTTTATGAACTTTGTGGTTTAACACTGTCATATATCTATGCTTACCCCAAATCAGAACCAAGATTTCCATCTTATACTATTGGTAACTTCTTGTTTAAAGAGTTTACTGATGCACATTTTTTATCTGTTCATAGAATTGTCCAGCATCACTATTTAATCTTCACATTGAAAACATTATACTTCTACATGTAATTTTCTCTTTTTTTGCTGAATTATTAGGAAATCTTTGAACATACCCTTCCCACTTTCTCTTCTTAGACAAATTGTCATCATCATCCTTTGAAATAGCAGAAAGCTGAAACAAATGATTAAAGTCATAAATCTCCACCCAATCCACATACATGTATATAAACATCAACAGTTTATTGTATATGGTATTTTTTTTTTAACTGACATGTTAAATAATATAATATATTTGAACATCTGTGTTCTTTGGTTGTATTTAGTATCATGCACACTTTGATTATAAATATAAACACAGTATGATGGATGATGTGTATAAGAGTCTTGTTGGTGTATACTTTGGCTATATATCTTTTACACAGAGCTAATGGTTGCAGTCTGTGTACAAGAGTTTATTTGTTCAAATAAGTTTATAGATAATAGATCAGTGAATGTTATAAACTAAGCAAATCTAACCACAGTGAAACCTGTCTAAACTGAACCCTGAATAAACCAGAACCCTGTATAAAACAAACCCTGAATAAACCAGAATCCTGTATAAAACAAACCCTGAATAAACCAGAACCCTGAATAAACCAGAATCCTGTATAAAACAAACCCTGAATAAACAAGAACCCTGTATAAAACAAACCCTGTATAAACCAGAATCCTGTCTAAACCAGAACCCTGTATAAAACAAACCCTGAATAAACCAGAACCCTGTATAAAACAAACCCTGAATAAACCAGAACCCTGTATAAAACAAACCCTGAATAAACCAGAACCATGTATAAAACAAACCCTGAATAAACCAAAATCCTGTATAAACCAAACCCTGTATAAACCAGAATCCTGTCTAAACCAAACTCTGAATAAACCAAAATCCTGTATAAACCTGTCTAAACCAAACTCTGAATAAACCAGTTCAACAATTTCATGTGGATTAGAGATTGTGGGTCTTCATTAATTATCACCAATGTATAGGAAGTCAATAAAAACATAGATATCAAATTTAGTGTGCACGATTCGTTTCTAAAATAACCTTCATCAGGTACGCTTAAAATTAAAAGATTGGAAAGTCAAATGATTTAAAGTTTTGGGAGCAATAAAACCAAAGGATAGTCAAGTATTCAAGCTAAGTGATGATCTAGGTATAGTCACACATAAATAACTAACCTTTGATATATCTAAACTGTTGACTATAATATTACTTTGTCCTACTTCTGTGTCATCTTTTACTGTAATACTAAAATGTAAATTATACTAAAATGTAAATAATACAAAAATGTAAATTATACTAAAATGTAAATCATACAAATATACAAAAATGTAAATTATACTAAAATGTACTTTTTATTATTCATGTGATGCTAAAATGTAAATTATCTACATGTACACTATTTTTTATTGCACATGTGATACTTTACATTACTATATATAATTACTTACTATACATGTGATACTAAAATGTCAATTGTAGTCACTAAAGTTACTTGGTTTAACTACATAAATAATGTGTAGATAAACATTGCAAAACTCTCTTTGAAGTTCATTGTTTTATCTCTTAACATAGAAAGAGAACTAACTAAAAAAAGACTCAAGCTAATTTCTACTTACTTAATCAACTTCTGACTAGCTAATTTCTTCAGAAGTTCTTCAACAACATTAAGTTTAATATTTTGTTTCAATGCTTTAGAAGAACAATCTGCTATGACACTAGAGCTACAAGGGATGTCCAGATCTATATCACACAGAACCAGCATCATTTTCTTCTCTATGACTGGGTCAATCTTGTTTAGCTCTGATGTAGCTGGTGCAGTACTGGGAGTAGTTGATGGTATGGTCTTTACAGGGCTGGAAGTTTCTGATTTAATCTTTGTGTCTGAAAATAAATGTTTTTAATTCTTCAATATGATTAATACTTTGAAATTCTCTCTTAATACCTCATCAAATCAAATGAGACAATATACAAGAATGGACCAGTAAAAATTTATCTCGGACCAGGAAATTTTGTTCAGTTTTTATTCAAATCTATATATTTTAAAAATAAATTCAAGAATTTGCTTCTGATCAGTAAATTCAAATTTTCATTTTGAAGACTCCATTTAAGTAGAACAAAACAAGACATCAGTTTCCATATACATGCAGGGGTTTCAAAAGAAGGCGGTAGGCAGCTATATTCCACCTGCTATTAAAGGTCTTGAGCCTCCTACTTTGACCGTTTTTTACATAAGCAAAACACACAAATAGCCGCCTACTTTAAGTTATTGTAGGCACCTACTTTAAAAACTTTTGAAAGCCCTGATACATGTAACACCTGACATAAAATGGACTAGTCTGTGCAGTAGATAGATAATAGACTAGTCCAAATATGTGTATTGACTGTCAGAAGAAATATGGGATAAAACTTCAATATGTATTATGTTTGTCAGTCTGAAGACAAAAACATAGAATAAAGTTAAATATGCATGTGTATATTTTTCAACAATAGAAATCAGAATCGACCAAAAGGTTTAAGAATCGATCATTGTATCAGATGCTGACATCCAACGCACTAGCCAATGTTTTCAATGATCAGTGCACCACTAAGTATTATATTGTGTGACTGAGTGTTGTGAAGAAAAATGTCTACATCATTACAAAAATGTAAGCTAGACAAGTCAAGAATGGCAATTCCACACTCCTGCATTTGCATTTACATGTATGTGAACAAACGTCTGCTTGTTCTTCAAAGAGATACATTAATTAAACTCTTTCTTTTGATGTGTTTTGCTAATTTTTTTTTAATTAAGATTTCTGTTTGTTCTTCTTCTTTTGGTATACAGCTATCCATCCACCGGATGATCACTAGCTGAAAGGGCCTTTTGCCATGTTTTTTTGTTGGTTATTTTCAAATCACGACTTTTGAACATGTCTCTGTATCTTCTTAAACAAATCTTTTAAACGAATGAACTTTACTTGTTTTGAGACCACCAAACCTTTAAATATTGATATTGTTCCGTCAGAATTACTAGTCACCTCTGTACTTGAATATATTTTTATTATGATTTGATCTGAAGATAATTCTTCTTTTTTAACTGTTTCATTTGAAGGAGCAGCTGTGGTCATGATTGTATGGTAGTTGGATTTACAACTACATATGCAATCAGTCCCTTTCACCACTACTAAAAAAACTAGCGTTGTGAGTTCGAATCTCGCCCATGGTGAGGTGTACTTGATACAACATTGTGATAAAGTTCATCAGTGACTAACTTGCAGCAGGTGTTTTCTCGGGATACTCAGGGTTTTTTTTTTACCAATAAAACTGACCTCCTTGATATAACTATTAATATTGTCGAAACTGAAACTGAAAGTGGCATTAAACACAATAACTAAACCCCAACCCTGTTTCACTTGATGAGGAATGCATATAATTTAATTACAAAATGTGGCAGTCCTATCACCGCCCCTTCTGTGTGATAGAAACCGTTTTTGAATGATATTCTGAATTAGAAGGTATCGGGTCCGTTCGCCCTAAACTACACATTCACCCTGGGTCCATTCACCCTGATTATTATAAAGTATTTTAATGAACATAAAGGATATTTTAATTAGAAATAAAGAACTTAATGATTTATAGAAAAATATTAATTTAAAGAAAAAATATGAGCTTTTGGAAATTAATTAAATCATTTTCAAGCAATTATTAGGTATATTATTTGAAATGCTTAATTGAAAATAATGATTGTTGATTTCATAATTACAATTATTGATTGGGGATTTTGTATATCTTTGATCTCTTTATTTTCATTCATTGATGGCTTTGTTTCTGTAATTATGCACTCGTAAGCTTGGTATGAGTACAATGTAAAACAACATCGAAATAAAAGAATTATATACCTCACAGCTTGTGTTCTTTGATCTCATGTGTTTTGACAAATTTCATAAGATGGTGAAAGAAGAGAGAGAGTGGAAGTAGGACAACTCGCCCCACCTTTTTGCCAACTCGCCCCACCTCTCGTACCAACTCGCCCCACTAAATAATAATACACGAGAAACAATGCAAGTAAATGAAGTAATGATTAATTATATCTTTGTTTAAGTCAAGGACGTATATAAACATCCTTGTTTAAGTTAATCTTAGCATACAGTAGCAATTAGGCGTACAGTGACGTACAATGAAGAACGGTGTTAAATGCACCCGCAAGGACGTATATACGTCCTTGGCACCCGTCGTAAGGAAAATGAGTGCGTTTACGGTAATAATTTCCTTCCATTGAAAACTTCAATGTCTATTTCATCAAATAGTGAGAACATATTTGACATAATTTAAGAATAAGTAGAGAAAATTAGATTTTGACCCCCTTTCTTCGAGCGAAAACATACCATCCACCGATGTTTTTAAAACGACGATTTCCAGTTTCAGTGTTCAAATAGGGCACTGTTATTTGATCAGAAATATAAATGACATACCTTTGCAATATTTTTTAAAATTTTTGTTGCTTCAATTGATCCACTTTCAAAGAATAAATCACGGATAATCATCCAAAAATGTTGAAATTTCTGCAAGCAACTAACCTTACCTGATCGGACAGTATAGCAACTTCCGTTTTTTAAAACTGTCCGGTTATACACTGTGATGAATATCAAAGTTACACAAACAAAACATCGTTCAGCATAAAATATACATAATTTATTCCACAGTATTCGGGTGTAAGCAGAGTTGACAATTGGGGCGAGTTGGCAAACAGATATTTACTTATAGTGTGTAAACATTCAAAACTTACAAATGAACATTGAAAGGTAAAAAGAGTTGACCAAATAAAAGTGGGGCGAGTTGGTACGAGAGGTGGGGCAAGATGGCAAAAAGGTGGGGCTACAATGTAGTTGACAGTGGGGCGAGTTGTCTGGCATTCGAGAGAGTATGCTATAAATTAATTACTCCTTCAAATATCATTTATAATTCAATTATTTTTAATATCCTACATTTTCTACAGACTCTGGATTCACTAATCTTTACCTGCTTCACTTATTCTAAGGACTTAAATGTTTAACTTTGGTAAATATATCTGGTACAAAGTGAATTATTGTATTGCTTTTATCCGTTTTAATAAGTGACATTGGAAGTGGAGTGGAGTTTGATCTCACTCCTTTTATCCGTTGTAAATGTTATTATATCTACAAGATTCACTGGATCTTGGTGTTCCATATTTGGAAGGAAATACAGATTAAAGAAGAAGAAGCAATCAAATGTCACTTATTTTTCTATTATTTTTAATATCCTACATAATTATAATTATCAGGGCGAACGTACCCACTTTTAGGGCGAACGGGTATCAGGGCGAACAGGTGATAAGGCGAACGGACCCGGAACCGAATTAGAATACCTTCAACACTTGTTGTTGGTGAAACAGTCGATTTTGTGCTTTCGATATACCAACTCGGCCATATACCCATTCGTCCATAGACCATTTCGGCCATACTTTTTATAATGAGATATACCTAATAGCGTCATTGTTATGTAGTATTCTTAAGAATTGTTAGTAGTTTACATGGTTGTAGGAAAAGGTTTTGCCACCTACATTGTATATTTAAAGCATCTTGCTATATGATAATGTCACATGAACGATGAACAATCTCTATGCAGGGTTCTCGTTCCTGCTACGACTGTGATGAAGTGGTTATAGTAAGCAGGATAATTATTTATTGTATTCTATACAATGTTTCATAGAGATTTTCGTTGATTTAGTTTAATATGCTTGTGTTAGTTTGTTGATAAATGTAAATTTGTTGTGAATATCCAAAGGGAAATAACTGTATCTATTTCCATTATCCAGGAAGGGGAAAAAGTCTGTATATATTATATGTCAGTTTGATATGAAGGGCTGGATGGGGTTTTACAGAATAGAGAATAATGGTTTTAAAATGAAACAAGTATGCCATGAAAATGGCCCTTCAAAATTTTGATTATGGCCGAATCGACTTTATTTCTATGGCCGAATTGGTAGTGTGGCCGAATCGACTATGGCCGAGTTGATAGTATGGCCGAGTCGACCTGTACCGGATTTGGTAATTTCAGCAGAAAGGCCTTCCCTTTCCTTTCTCCTCTGTAACATTTTTGCCCGGAGACTACTCTGTCGACTTTTGATGGATTGTAGTTCGCTCCAATCATCTGATCCTGACATATTTGTTGTATGCAGATCTTTACAACTGAATACAAAAAAAAGAATCGAATACCGGGGTATTTTTTAAAATCAATGTCAATTATCTGCTTATTTATTTCCCTGAGATGTAATATTTTCAAAGTGTTTAAATGATTCTGATGTACAATTAGGGTGAAACTGGATCCTTTCGATTGCTTTTTTCCGTAGTACTTAACTGTGATAGATAGAACCAGTACAATTTTGCAAAACAATGGCGTCACATGGAAGAAATCTTGGTGTTCCTCATGGATGGCCAAAACAATCCAATTCGCCATCCTTTTCAAAATATGGAGGAGCAAATCCACTCATGACACTTGACAGAACTATCAATTTGTAAGGAAACGGAAAAAAATATATATGAAAAGCATCAAATAAAGCAAATTGGCACAGCGCGGCGTTGTAAATTTTAGTCAAAATGCATCGGCATATTAGGGGCCCTTTAATTGGGCACCTTAAAAGTCATGTAGAGACAAAGTAATTTTACTGAAGTTATGGCATCTATAACCATTAATATGAGACAGGTGCTACCTGTAGTGCCAGCGAAGCAAAATCCACATTATCTAATATTTAAATCATGTAAATCCTTGGGATGATTGAAATAGAAATTTTACTTACTTTTGTGTACTTTATGGGATGTACTGTAGTACAATTTAAGGATGCTCTTTTCATCTATTGAAACAGGCACGGCAATGAATGCTCACGAATCTGTAAATTATCTGCCAATTTCACGCTCATTCAGTGCATTAAATAGTGTCGAGATTTTTTGGGCCGAGATATATCGGGGACGACTTTTATTAAGGCCGAATCTAGTCTCATTCAATTGAACTCTCGTGATCTCGCCACCGCCATATTGTACACGTGTCTCCAAGGATACAGGAAGTAGTTCTTGTGTACGAAAGATTTTTAGGCCATCAGTATATGAAGTGGATATGTGTATGAGACAGGTGCTACCTGTAGTGACAGTGAAGCAAAATCCACATTATCTAATATTTAAATCATTATGATTATAGCACATACAATTATTAAAGTCTTACAATGTCAAGGCTCGTGATTATAACACATACAATTATGATACATGTAATAGGTGTTACCTAGTTCTATTAATAAAACCCTAAATGTTCGCTTACTCGCAAGGGTTTTAACGGGATGCCATTACATGTAATGGAGCAGCCGCAGAGATTTTTTGCGCTCGCTTGCAGAGTTTCTGACGCCTGCATTTATCAATAATAAGACATAACTTTTCCTTTTGTCCACTATTATAATTAACAAGTTTTTATCACCTACCAGTATTTTAGAATATAATTCCCACAAAATAAAAATTTGTTTACGTTCTTCATTCATACATTTTGAATTTCGTCATTTGTGGTCATTTCCGGTCGGATGTCGATATACCATATTTGGCGATTTGAGGCGTGAATGTTTACATTAATAGTAAATTTTCATAGTAAGAAATACCATATTTAGAAAAGCTCTGCCTTCCGTAGTTTCCGGTTATGGCGAACGATTGATAAATTTGGACAAGTTTGTTGCTACCTTTGAAAAGCATACATTTCTCAGTCAAACCGATTTAACAAGGACTGTGATCATCAGTAATAGTTATAATGAAATGTTTGAAGCGTTAATATTGAGTTTTTATATTCAACTGCAATTTATTTTTTTGTTCCATTATGCCGAATGGGACCGCTTTGTAGCTCCACCGAGACACAAGTTTGTCACAGGAGCTACATTATTGCAGCTAGGTGTTACCTAACTTGGGATGGAGTCCAATAAATTTGTTTAAACAATATTAACTCAGATATGAAACAGGCACGGCCATGAATGCTCACAAATCTGAGAATTATATGCCAATTTCACGCTCATCCATTGCATCAAAATAGTGTCAACATTTTTTGGACCGAGATATATCGGGGACGACTTTTTTAAGGGCCAAATCTAGTCCATGAGTACCATATTACTGCGCATCCTTACGAAGTCTACATGATCTCGCCACTGCCATATTGTATGCGTGTCTCCAAGGATACAGGAAGTAGTTCTTGTGAACGAAAGATTTTTAGGCCATCGGTGTATATTTTTTCCCCCGATATTTCTAACATAAGTGTCAGCTTCGCTGGCATATAAATAACCATATTGGTTAGCTGAAATTGATAGAAAATAATGCATAGATCATTATTGGCACCGCACAGAGCTTGAGCTGAAGCTTGCAATAGCTGCAGAACGAATCCTGGTCTGTTTGCCCTAACTTCATCTTCTCCCTGGGTCCTTTCCCCTTGATGTCCCTATATATTTTTTAAGGAAATAAACACTGTGTTGGAAATACTATCAATACTTATAGCAGTTAAAGATGATAATTATTTTTGCCAATTTGAACTAGAATATATGTCTATAAATGAAATCTTACCTGCACTGTTACTGACACATTCCGGCCATGACAAAAAATGCATCGGAATGCACCCAGGGGTCAAATTTTAAATTTCCAGAAAATCTTTGATAGGGCTTGTGACAAGATTAGGCTGGAGATACGGAGCAGAAAATGTCTTCAGAACTGTAATCTCAACGAGATTAGATTTTGGGAAGTTTAACTGTTTTTGTAATGTCACTGATTTTGCCTGAATAGCTATAGGCTGAAAGTAAAAAAAAATGGAGTTTAATAAGTAAACAGAGTTGTTCAGAAACATTGCTAGTTAAGCAATATTGCCTGTTGACAGCTCTCCAATTGGCGATATTACAAAAACAGTAAAACTTCCCAAAATCCTGTTGTATTCTTTGCTCGTTTCGTTTTCTTTTGTCATTTGTACGTTATTTCTGTCATTCTGTATTTCAAAACATGCTTGATTAAACTGTATCCATGTCATTAATGTAATGATTATGCAGTGATCAGCTTGGCTTACACATGTACAAAATGTACTGTCAATTTCAGACTGAGTTCGCACCATTTATGAAGTCCCAGTGGTTGTACATTTTTTGTAATTTCATTTTGAATCTGCAACTTACATTGTACCACAAACATAAACCAACCACTTGTATATTTAACATGATTTGCGTCAAGGTTTAGAATTTTGTTAAGGGTTAGGGTTATGGTGTTTAATGCCACTTTCAAAAATATTTCAGTTATATCGTGACTCAGTTTTATTGGTGAAAAAACACAATATACGGAGAAAACCATTGGCCTGCCATAAGTCACTGACAAACTTTTATCACATAAAGTTGTATCAAGTACACCTCGCCATGAGCAGGATTCAAACCCACAACTTTAGTGGTGATAGGCATTGATTGTACAGGTAGTTGTAAATCCAACTACCATGCGATCACGGATGGCCCATGAATTTTATGAATACTATAATAATAGATATAACATATGGAAATATATTAACAAGGATATGATTGATGTTCTTGATTTAAAAATTCCACAAAATGTTCATGAATTACATCAGCATATATGTTAATTATTAATATTTTACTTAAGAATATGGCGAGTCCCAGACACAAGTAATGTCAGAGTCCAGTGTCTGGTAATAATACAACAATATACTTAAACTATTTGAGAAGGAGTCTAACTTTCAAACCATATCTATTTCTTGGTTTAGGGTTTGCAAGTGTTCATACTTTCCTATGAGAAAATCAGAAATGATCATGATAATTTCGGTTATTGTCAAGCTATACATGTAGCTACTGTAGCATATAGAACATGTACATGTATAATATATCTCATTGTGCTTTTTTTTTTTTTTTTTAGATATCCCTTGACAAACTACACATTCGGAACAAAGGAACCTCTCTATGAAAAGGACAGCTCAGTGCCTGCTAGATTTGCCAGAATGAGAGAAGATTTTGAAAAGATTGGTATGAGAAAATCGGTTGAAGGTGTTCTCATAGTACATGAGCATGGCTTACCTCATGTTTTATTATTACAACTGGGAACAACATTTTTCAAATTGTAAGTTCTATATTCATGATAAATGTACATTATGTATGTGTACTATGTACAAAATACGAGAATGAAGCAAAGTCAGATTGTTTAGCTCTATTATGAATGGGGAGAATGAGTAATGTTTAAATAAAAGAATGATGATGCCTTCTTATATTAGCCAATTATGTTGAGCTGAATTTTTAGTGCTTTTTTTGACTGGAACATTATTCTCTCTTAGCAAACTAGTATTAATGCTATTTACATTCAATGAGTAATACCAATTTTATACCAGTTTTACACAAGATCTAAGGAATTGAATCTATAATTTTTCACTCTTAAGACATACTGCTAACCATAACACAACAGGCCACAGTTTTAAAATAGGGCCATGTGTTAATAAAAACAATTTTCATTATGGTATCTGTAACTAAAATATGTGTATTTAAAAAAAATTAAGTTGTCATAGTCTTGAAAAGGTTCTTGAAACAGTCAAGTAATACAGCAAATTTATCTGAACATTTTTCAGAAAAAAACTGACAGAAGATTCTTCTTGCTATTTTTGTTTATTATTGATATTGTAATGTACAATACATTGTGTTTTTGTCTGATATAAATATCATATCTATATGTCAAAAGAAAGAGATTATCAAATAAAAACCTTTTCATTATTACACCTATATATATTTCTAAGACAGCTGTCATCAATTAATATGGTTGTTTTATAAGTCAGGGGCTGCTCTGGCTCCCAAAAAGTAGGAGCCAGAAAAATTGCCAGGTGCCATTTTCAGGTGCCAGTTTCAGGTGCCAGTTTTGAAAGTCAGGAGCCAGCTAAAATTTTTACAAGGAGCCAATTTTTTCGAACCGAAACTGTGGATGGAGATTGAAAAGCTATGAAAAACCTCCTAGGATGGGAACATACTCTGCAAATTAGCAACCAACTGATAAAACATAACATTGCCACGATTTTGATCTAATACAACCCAAATTGTAAACCCCCCCCAACTTTTTTGAAATATTACTATGGTTTGGTCTAATACCACACAAATTGTAATAAACCCACCCCCACCCTTTTTGAAATGTTATTGTGCTTTAGTCTAATACCACAACAATTGTATTAACTCATATTTGTGTAGTTTTCAGTAGAAAACAAATTATGTTCTCTGCCAATTTCTATGTACAAAAAATGTAGATTCCTTGTAGGTAATGAAAATATAGAACAAACGTCATAAACTGAAGCAAGTTGTAAAATAAATTATTATTTCCCAGACCTCATATAATCAAATTGCAACAATTGGAATAAAAATAAAGTAGTTATTTTTTTTTTATTGCAGACACATGTCTGTTTGTAAATAGTGCTATAAATAGAACGCAATTGTTACCCGGAAGCAGATCGATAACAATCTGGATTGTGAACTCCTGCTGATCGCGCCATTTTAAAGTTTATAACTTTTTGAGACAATCACTTTCAAAATACTTAATGGATACGATAGATTTCAATAAACATGATATCGACAATTTCATAAATGAAACGTGACAAAAAAATAGTTTGTAATATATGGCGGACATTGTGACAAATCCTGCAATGAATGACGATTACAAAATTATTATGTCCACTTTAAATATCATATTAAATATGATACATACATTTACTGTGGCATTTTGAGTACATGTCATAACTTAAAAAAAGACATTATCGTTGATTGAATTCTTTGTCCAGGTAAATCAAGCCAGGCGAGATCAAAGATTACGTAATCAAAACAAAAATTCTATAATCCGTTGATTGGCTTGTAACCGCGTGCTTGTAACATGTAATAAAATTGTCATTGTAGTGTATTTCATGGATTATTGATTTTTGTTATGATACACAGTGATTATAGATAATTTTACCCAAGGAAATCTAGGCGCCAAAAAAATCGCCAGAAGCCGATTTCAGTCGCCAGTCAAGAAAAAAAATCGCAAATTGCGACATTGGCGACCGACAGCGCGATCCCTGTTATAAGTATTCATTGGCCCTTCTAATTATGTTGTAGTCCATGTGATAGTGTGTGATCTCTTTGAGTGGAAGGTAATCTTATTTTTATGGTCTTCCTATATGTACTGACTACCCAAATTACACCTAAAATCTTTGTTTTTTTATATATCATCTTCTAACAAATGCTCTACCACAAAGATTTCTGTTCTCATAGCAAGCGCTTTAACTACAATCAAGCAACTGGTTATCAATTTTTGTAATAAGGTCTACAAATACAGCAGAGTAAACAATTTTTAGTTGTGTAAAAGATTCTGTTTAAGTACTGGATAAATCTTGTTACCTTGATTGTAAGTTTAATTCCGTTGACAGTATCGTACATGTATTGACTTTCAACTTGTATTCTGCCTTTAACACATAAACATCAAATGTTATTTAGCTTTTCTTTTCATATTAGAAATGAATTAAGTAAGACACAACATGACCACCACTTCATATTTTTCAGACCAGGAGGAGAATTAAATACAAGTGAAGACCAAGTTGAAGGACTCAAAAGATTACTTACAGAGGTAAGACTAATATGTATATGAGAACCTTTACTTAAAGTACTACTGTTGTTTGATGAAATAAAGTATTAACAATTTTATGATCTATATGTAGATATGTAGATTCATTTTTACTGAAAGATTTCACTGGGTCTATATTTGGAATCCAACTTCTGAGGGTGCATTCAAGAGGTCCTAACAGGAGAACTTATTAAAAGTGCTTTTTTTAAAGAGCCAGCAATAGAAATCAATTGTATCATTGTGTTTTACAAAATGTGAAAATAAAAGCCATTTGTCCTTGGTTGTCCAAAGTGTAACATAGGCTTCAGTGAGGATTAAAGTCTTCTTGTATTTGACATAAAGCATCAGTTTGGAGATTTCTGACTGGTTGCAACTTCTCCCCAGAAACTACAAGTCTAAATTACTTTTACTAGATTTAAGGATGGATTACATAACATGATAAATATTATATCAGAAAAAATATTTTAATACTGTGTTACCATGGTTATAAACAACATAAGGTTTATGTAAGAACGTTTTATTCTTAAGGTTAGTACGGCATTTACTTCTCTTTTTATTTAGACCTTAGGCCGACAAGATGGAGGAACTATGGAGTGGGCCATTGAGGATACTATTGGTAATTGGTGGAGACCAAACTTTGAACCTCCACAGGTAATAAATACCCATCGGTCATTTTTGTGTCGTCATAAAAAATGTTTTACTCTCATTAAAATTTAATGTGTTACTGTTATGTTATTATACAGTAATGGGGCATTGAGAAACAATTTTATCAGGAAAAGCATACAAAGAACCATATGTTAGTTTCTTGATGATAAATATGTCTGTACATACTACAAAATGGTTCTTAAAGAAGATCTGAGAAAAAAATATATATAAATACTGTCATGTAAGATTCACTTCTTCATGTACAAAAAACATATTTCTGACCAAAAACTAGCATATTCAACACACCTCCTGCCTGTATAATTAATTGCAAGATTTATTTAATATACCATTTCTCAAATGTCTCATTTGATAACTAATATACAGATTTAAAACAGACCATTAAATTTGAATGGTGTCTTATTAACTTTTCTTCTTTCTAAATTATTATTTTCAAAAGTACAAGTGTGATACTTTTTAGTTTAAAATAATAATTTAGCTGTTTTTATTAATAATTTTTTATTGGAAAATTTAATATCGGAATAGTTTTATGATATCAGATATGAAAATCATATTTATATATTTCTTTATTTTCAGTATCCATACATCCCAGCACATATAACCAAGCCTAAAGAACATAAAAGATTGTTTTTAGTACAGTTACCTGAAAAAGGTCAGTAACATCTATAGCCATATATGGTCAAATCTTTTGTACAGTCAAACCTACTTTAAATGGCACCTCTATAATAATAAATCACTGTCTATAAAGGACAGCCTCATTTTCCCCATTGATGAATAGTACATATAATTTTAACCTGTACAGTTAGCTCAACGCGAATGGATTCTCTATCGTTTTCCCCCGATTTCGGTGAATATCGGTGTGCCGCCGTTAATTTCAGATTTTGCTTCCAAAATCCTCCCAAGCTGGTCCACCCAACACCGCGTGGTTTATGACCCTCCCAAATGGTTTATGGTCGTCTTGAGTAATAAAAATGTTTAAATGCCTCCGGTAGTTGGCCTAAGTATTCCAATCGTTTTTTCCAAAATTTACCTTTTGCACTCGTGCGATTTTTTGTGTAATACACAAAAGAATTTCTTCGCTAGTGTGTTTCAAATCAGACAAAACCTGAACATACACAATTGATGCATTGATTTTCTAGCTCCTTTCACATTGTAACGGCATTTTTTGATAATTTAGGGCGTTTGTATCATCTGCTCAACTCGACGGGGTACTGGCAAATGGTCAATGTCCATTCCCCTATACGAGATAGTGATTCCGAGAATGTTACTATTTTTATCACAAGGGAAATCCCGCGGAACAGTCGGCATTTTAAATTAAAAAAAATGAAGTCAACACAAAATATTTTAGCCTGCTGAAAAAGACAAGTCGGTAGTGCAATTTTCAACGAAATAATTTCATCATAAATTTTTATTAGCGCCGGATTCGAATATATTGCTCTGACTAAGCCCATGCCTGATGGGGTACTGGCAATTGACAAATGTCCATACCCCTATACGAGATATTGATTCCGAGAATGTTACTGTTTTTAGCAAAAGGGAAAACACACGGAACCAGGGAAATATTATGATCTCTGCCAACATAAGTTTTTATTTTAATATTTTTTACTGATGACAAATATTATAAATAGTCACACAAACGGCAATTATGCTTACCTGAGTTATTGATTTTTAATAACACCTGTCTGTATCCCGTGGAGAAAGCAGCATAGATCAATGGGATTAAAACCATAAATTTTACCGCGGCCCACCGATTCAGGTGAGAAACCCTGCTGATTTATGACCAAATGTTCCAAAGATACACCAAAATTTTTTTGGTGGATGTCGGTATATTTCAGTTTTACACCAAGAAATTCCACAGATTTTGGAGTGGGAGAATCCATCCTCTTTGAGCTAACTGTATATAAAGGGCAACTGGTAATAAAGGACACATGTTCAGATTCCCTTGGGTGCCCTTTATATACAGGTTTGACTGGTTATAGTAAAGAAGTATGGTACTGGATTATACAGACTCATATTGGTTTTAAATTATGAAAAGAAAGATTAAACTATTCTATCAATATCAACAAAACTAACTTCTACCTCTCACCTAAAATTATTGAACATGACACATTATATAACTAGTTGACTCATTCATATTTGGAATTATTAAAGATATTTGACAGAAGAATGTTGTCTATGTTAAATGGACTATAACTTTCTTTCTCAAAATGTTTGCATAAAACATCATTGATTCACAGGGGTATGGAAATGCCATGCCCGGCTTGCCCGACTCGTACACATAACCTACCGGGCAAGTAAATTTTAGTGTATTGGATGTCCGTGGACAAGTGAAAATTGGCCATGTTCTCTGGGGGGTGGGGTGGGAATTAAATTTCTTTTGATAATTGTCAAAAGATCATCAAATACGACATAACAAAAATCTGTTATCGGTTAAAAATTTAAAATAGATCGATTGTTTAGACAGACAAATTAGGTACGCAACTTTGGATTTTCGAGTTTTTGCATTAGCATTTCTCATTGACTCAGGATCGACGCCTAGGTTATATCTTCTGTATACCGGAAATTTAATTATTGATTTTTCGAAAGATGGACAAGTTTGTCATAAAAACACCAAGAAAAGAATCCGTTGCTACTGCTCCAAATAATGATAAACCGCTAATACGAAAGTCACAGGCGGAGAAGGATAAACAATACGAAAAGAAACGAAAACGTGAATTTCAACAAACATGGTAAATCGATTTTCTGTGGTTGTGATACAAAGAAACTTTAGACAATAAAATTAGCTTTTGCAAATGAACAAATATTTAATTGGAAATAAGTTAAATGATTAACAAATCAACTCAATAAATCAACATATATGTAAGGCATAGTTCCAATTCAACAAAAAAATCTGGGCAAGTGACTTTTTTTCTGGACAAGTAAAATTTCCATTTTGACTTGCCCGGGGACAAGTGCTCAGATCAGATATTTCCACACCCCTGATTCAGAACAAGCAAACTAATTTTAGACAATTACAAAATTGTATTGAAGAAAATGTTTGCAAAGGAAAATAATCCATTTGCCTTCAGAAGATTTGAAGGACTTTTTGACAGCCTCTTGAGAGTCTACACCATTGAATAGGGCCAAAAATTAGATCTCCAAATATAAAAAATAGCTAATAATTCTTGTAAAATGTTTTAAAATGATTTTCTGTTATATTTTTCAGCTCTTTTTGCAGTACCTAGAAATTATAAATTAGTTGCAGCTCCTTTATTTGAATTGTATGATAATTCAGCAGGTTATGGACCTATTATATCTAGTTTACCTCAGGCTCTAAGCAGGTAAGATAGACATTATTACATAAATCAAATGTCAAATTCAATTTCAGTAAATATATATAACCGGTGATTGGTTTTACGTACCGAAGACAAACAGTGAGATATGATAAGATGTCCATTTCAAGCAAACTGTATCTATGATAGTATGTTTATGGAGAATTAGTCAAAGCAGTGCTCTACAATGCGACTAAAACACTCGCATTTGCAAGTTACTTTTGTAAAGTGAGAGTAAAAATTCTGTATTGATCGCCAGACAGCCAGTTGATATTTTCGGTACATTTTCATTCCATCACCGATCGTATTTTTCATTTTAAAATCCGACTTTGATTTTCCTGTCTTTTAAACTGCACACTTGACTTGGACATAAAAGTTTTAAATCACATACTTTTAACACTTGCAAGTGACCACAATAAGCAAAAATCAAAAGCCTTCATACAAAATTTTTCTCTAAAAATAAACCGGTTTAATTAAGTTATCATAAAGCTGGCCTGTTAATGCAATATTCATGGAAGTATCAAGCCAAAAAAGTGATGAAGTTTCGGGTTCTAAAGATGGAAAGAGCAAATTTCACGCTGTTTTCATGGCTTATTTATGATTTCAGTAACAACGTTAATTATGTAGTGTGATATTTTCAGAAATGCAGGCCCAGATATTGCTGGCAAAACCGAATTTGTTACTGTAAGAAAAGTTTAATTGTGAAAGTCTTGTTTTTTTTTAATAAAAGTCTGAAACATGAAAAATGTTTCAATATGGTTTAAGCAAAAGCCCATTCCTCAACTAAGCATGTTCTGTCTTATTCAGGGCATTTGTAAAGCCCTGCAAAGTGATGTTAGTGACATCAATATAATGCCATGTTAGAAATCAATGATTATGTTTGTATCACGCTAGTCGCTTGATAATAGATGTTATCTTGTGTAAAGTTTTTGTTGGTAAGGTCATTTTACACTAAATCTTACAATAATTGATGCTATTTGGTGAAAACTTAAGAATGTTTGTTGATTTAAATATGTATACCACAGCAAATGTTGTTATAATTGCATGGAATGGTTGTAAGTGATTGTCTTGGAATGGCTGATATATATTGACAATTTTATCATGTTGTCACCGTTGACAACTTTCTTGTGTCATCACCATTTACATCTGTTACATGATTACTACTCCTCCAGTTAAAATAATACAACATTCTCATCTGACATGCTTGATTATGATCACATGGACTATGTTTTGTTTTACATATATATATAAAATAAATTTGTAAAATGCAACAAAATCCAATTCTTGAAGAATATATTGAGTAGTAAAGGGAGACAATTTTATATAAAAAAAATAGTTTCAAATTCAACAGAGGTGTCTCCCTTTGTTTAGTTTTTATATTAAATAAAGTTTAACATTCAACAGAGTTGTCTCCCATATGCATTGGCATTGTTAAATAAGCTTATTTACCAAATTTTTTGCTGTGTAATATTTATATTTTTTAATTCTTAATTTTTTAATGAACCTCCTATTACAAAAGGTTGTGAAAGTTGAAGACATAATTACATTTTCAGCAGTGACTAAATCAACAAATGTAGTGAGGCTGGTTTCTCTGCAATCATACATCATGGGTTAACTGTAACACTATGAATTGTTCCACACATGTACGTTTATTTTATTATTAAACTTATTGTGTACATGTCACCGTCCTGCCTTAAATGTGTTTTAGTGATCTACTGACCGATCATCATTTTCATTTGGAACCAATTGTTGATGAAAAATACAAAATGTATTGGATTTTTTTCTTTCCCAATTGGACTTTTTTATTATCTTTTTTTCCCCACAAAATATTTCAGGGATGCAAAAAATGCCCAGTCGCCCACGGCGAGTAAAATTTCAGCTGGGCAATCAAATATTACTTTGCGGTCGCCCAGTTGGCGATTAAAATTTATTCATCACTCCAAGTTTCCACTGCCAACGGAATTTTAGAACGGCATTAAATTCCGTTTTCAGTTTTAATAAAATGTCAGACAGACTTGAAATTTGTTTATTTATTCTGTCAGACCGGCACATTCCTATTTTTATTAATCAGAACGTCTTCCTATGGTATTGTAAACGTCATTTTAGTAGGAACGGGCACCTGCAATACATGAAGCCTTAAAACTGAAATACATTACTGAGCACAGAAATAAGTTGACTTCCACACTCCAAAGGTATCAAAGATTGTTTGTATTTAATTAAATTTGTTTTGAGACGTTTATATATTGAAGATGACAACAGATTCATGTTCTTAACTGAAATTAAAAAATGTAGGTAAACCGGATGTTGGCATTGATGTAAAATATTCGGAACGGGATCGGACATTGAGATACGGATTGTTGGCCATATCTGCTATCTTTTTAGATAACTATACAGAAAAGCATTTAATTGAAAAATGTACAATGTATTTACATGAAAATTGATTGATACTTGTAATCCAAACTAAGGTGAATAACTTGTCTATTGCAAATGTACATTTTAGTTTATTTTCAATTTGAATTGATATCCTAAAAATTTCCAAAAGAATAGATGTGTATTGGATACTTTTATACAGTTAATTTTATACCATACTATAGGATATATTTCAAATTTATAAACCTATGAAATAAAAATTATCTGCTACATTTTACTTGTTTACAAATAAAAAAAA
>MJUT01024369.1:1152486-1190920 GCA_002080005.1 Gigantidas platifrons
ACTATCACTAGACAGTAGAAGTTCTTATCTCTTCATGCTGCACTATCACTAGACAGTAGAAGTTCTTATCTCTTCATGCTGCACTATCACTAGACAGTAGAAGTTCTGATCTTTTGATGCTGTACTATCACTAGACAGTGGAAGTTCTTATCTCTTGATGCTGCACTATCACTAGACAGTAGAAGTTCTTATCTCTTCATGCTGCACTATCACTAGACAGTAGAAGTTCTGATCTTTTGATGCTGTACTATCACTAGACAGTAGAAGTTCTTATCTTTTCATGCTGTACTATCACTAGACAGTAGAAGTTCTTATCTCTTGATGCTGCACTATCGCTAGATAAATCAAATATAAAGTACCTTTCTATTATAAAATTCTAGTCCCACATGGATGGTATTGTTTGAAATAACTGTTTGATACAGAAAAGGACATTTTGTGATGATATATATTATCAATCAGATAAGCATATACAATGTATGTTAAATTGTTAAGCTGAAAATAAAAACAAAAAGATATGATGAAATATTTTCGTTGTTTCCAAAAATGATGGGGCAAGACTCTTTTAAAATTATTGAAAAATCTTTTTCATAAAGATTACTGTTTAGCAACTATAAGTTGAATCTTTGAAGTGAGTTTTCATTGCTAGAAATAGTATATAGACAATTTGCTAGTAGAACTAGTAGTTCCGACTGGCAATAAAATCTGAACATTTATATTTCATTTAAGAAATGAGTCATCAAAGCTGTATTCTATTGTAGCTTTAATAATTTTACAGATATAAGAGGGAAAAAGAAGGAACAATGCACAAAATATTAATGTTTAGTTGAAGTCCTATTATATTGGGTTAAAATTTAACATGTGAAAATGAATATTATAATCATGTCCCCCTTCAACATAGAGAAAATGTTTTATTGTTTTATCATGAATTCTACCATTTTGTAAAAAAAAATTGCATATCCATAATCCTTTTTTTGCCTAATTTGTCTTACAGTTTTTGAGCTGGGAGCTTTTTTATTTTACATGATATATATACATATTATACCAAGAGTGTACTTGTTTTCAGGATGTTTATTTCCTTTTCTTCCAATTTTTTTTAATCAAAATTGCATTGTGAAATTCACATGTTTTGTCTGCCTAATTCCTCCTACACCAAAAGTGTGCATACAGTCAGGATGAATATTACCATAAATTTTTAGCAGGGGCATTATTTACATATTTTACAAATACAGCACATGTAAGAATAACAATTCACTTAAACCTCTGGTATCCAAATGTTATGAGACACATATACATCAGTCCAGGGACAGTGTGGGGGGGGAGGTTTTTTTTATTTTTTTTATTTATTTATTTATTTATTATTTTTAATTTGAGTTTTCAAGTGTTGTACATGTCTTTAAATGATATTTGACAAAATATTCTTCTACACTGAAATAATGGTGGCATGTCTAATATTAACAACCCTTGGGAGGTTTATATGCATATGGGTGGTCCCTTTTCCTAATTATGTTGTGGTCTCTGATCTCTATTACTGGATATAATTGTCATATGGCTAAAACTTCTGTATTTTAAGTTAATATATTGATACTGTTTGATGTATTATATATAATCTGTCAAATATATGTATTTTGCTGCTGTTTATTATTTATGCAAATTAGCTCTATTTTGACACAAATTCATATCTACACCACTGAATAATTTAAAAAAAAAACTGTCATGTCTGGTAAAATTCTCAGCCTGTTCTCTTGCAGAATGACCTTTGACAGCCATATTGAACTTGAAGTGGACACAACTTATTTGACATTACATCAATATATCATTCCCTTTGTATTATAGCTTCTTAAAATAGAAAAAATAGCTTATTATCCATTTTAACTTATATGAGGACTTGTTTGTAAAGAAGTTGAGCAATTACAGGTTTAATTTACTTAGTGTCTCAACTTTACTAGTATATATACATGTTTTTGTATGTTAAATACTCATATGTTTCATAATGATATGAATCATGTGTAAAATTTCTTCAAAGTGTTCATCATTTTATCCTTGTCTGTATAAAAAAAGTCAAAATTTTAAAGCAACTAAAAGTAAGTATTATATTTACTATGTTCTAAGTAGGGATTCTCCAAATATTGATTTTTATTGTTTGTTAAATTAATCAAATTCCAACTTTTTCTTAAGAAAAGAATGATATTATTATTCTAGGAAAACTTTTCTTTGTTGTCAAAGTGTATGAATTAAATTTGAGACAAGAATGTGTTAAGTCTGTCTGACACATCAAATGCCGGGATTAAAACAATGACATTTTTTTCCTCAAAATTTCTTGAAGAAAGTTGAAGACAATTTCATTTGCATACAATGACAAAAGATGACACTTGTGTATTCAGTGAGTCACAAGTTTCCCATCTGTCTGCAGCGGAGTCTTCATTTTCAGATTTCCTCCCAACGCATCTTAATTTGACGTAACAATTAATCCTTTTTGGACTTTATCCATTTAAGTCGTCAAATCAGATATGTGTTGGTATTGGACTACAGACAACTAATTGTGTTGAGAGTTATTACAATCGCGATAATTAGAATGGAGAAAATGGTTATCCCATAAAAAACATTCCTTTGGGGTGGAAAAAATTTAATTTAAACAAAAATAACTGATGCATTATAACAATGTAAAATATGGGGTGACTTTTTGGTTTCTGGTAATAAGATTGAGGACTGTATTTTGCTACCTAAACAATGGTCAAAGTATAAATGTACATTATATATTATGATGATGATTTGTGATCTATTATAAATTATATACTATAATTTTTCTGATAATATCAACTTTTTATCAATATTTTGAGAACGTAGTTTGGAGACTCAAAGTAGACCTTCTAAATCAAAAGTGTAGTCTTGATTGTTGAGAAATAAACAGAAGTAATTATTTAAAAGATATGTCTTCTGATCTTAATTTGCACTTAGTGTGTATCCTGGGGATAGAAATAGGACCTAGTTTCTCCAAAAGGAGGTGCACTAACACATGCATTATGTACAGAAAATACATGTATCATGCTCCTTGCATGTAAAAAAAAAAATTCAGTTCAGTTTTCCCATTGTGAACTTCCCATTTTATTTATATGTAGCAAAATTCCATTAGCACCTGCATATGGAGTATATATCTCAGTTGACACAATATTCCTAACCTTGTGATTCCTATCAGCATAGAATGTTGCTGCTAGCAAGGAAGCTACTGAACCAAGTGTCAAAGTTGAAGTCATCACTTTGAAAGATATATGGCCGTCATCATGACTTTCCTAACCATGATGAAAATATATTCATGTAGATGACCGTAGATATATTATGTTTGTAGTAGCCACAATCACATTCCTCCTCTAGAGCACGGGTGGCTCAATGAGTTAGGTAGTTGGATTACCTAATAACTCATACAAGCCTATCACCAATATGGCGTGGGTTAGCGCCCGGTTTTGTAAATTACAAAATAGGGTGCACTCGGCTCGCAGCCGCAAGTGATAAAGTTTACCAGTTGCTTGCCCATGGTCAGTGTTTCTCACCGGGTACTCCGGCTTCCTCCATCACTAAAACTGGTCGCCATGATATAGCTGAAATATTGCTGAAAGTGGCTTTAAACACAATAAATCAATCAAATCAAATCATTCCTCCTCTTTCCTTATTGTTAACTGGTCACTCGAAACCAGACTTTTAACATGTTGAGTCATTTTACCAGTGTCACTAGTGGAGCAGGATTTGCTGACCATCTAGAGCACTTAGGTCCATCCTGATGAGTTTTTAGTGAGGTTTGTCTTACTTAATCTTTGGTTTTCTGTGTGGTGTTTTGTTTCTGTTTTGGTCTTTTATCTTTTGGCCATTTTATCTTCTGTCCTTCAATTTACATCTTCTGATTGCCTCTTCAGTAGCGTCAAACTTTACTTGCAGCAGCTTTTGTTAAGAGCAAGTTTGTTAGGAATGGTCGTTGGTTAATTAATTCTGAAGTGGTTACTATGGTAATAAACTGAAAAATGACAGAGATGTAAAATTATATTCTGAAGTATTATTACAGTGCCTTGATACATTAATATTTACATCACTGGCTTGATGTGGTATTAAGTATCTCCAGTATAGATATAATAGTTATATTAACACTTTATGGTGAAATCCAACATGTTTTTAGTTGTAAATTCAGCAGGTTGATTATCATTCAGAAGATTTATGCTCCAATTAAATTTTCAATCATTTATTCTGCACGATGGGACATAAACCATTAAAATTGAAAATTCATCTCCTCATTTTAAAGTAAAGAATGTGTAACATGTCTTGTTAATCTGGATTGATGTTTTGGTTACACTTTAAAAAATAAAGGCTATAGTGATTTGGTGAAGTTTAATGTGGAAAGTTGGCGATTTGTAAAGATAGATTATTTACTTTTACAATTACACTGTGGTGTTGTCATTAAAATAAAAGACAATGTGTTATCTATCTTAATTAACAGAGATACAAGTGGCATTGATTTCACATTAAACCTTCCCAGAATTCATCACTTGTCAATTATCTCCCCTTTCTACCAATCAATAAATCAAGCATGTTGAAAAGTATCTACCATTACATATATCTCAAAATTCATTCCTTTATAAAGTTTGTTTACTTTTGTTATGTTATTTCAGTATCTGTTAAGAATGATTTCTTTGAACTGAGTTGTTAGATATTTAATATTAACATGTTGTTTTCTCCCGGTACTCTGGTTTCCTTCACTAAAATTACTGATCCTCGTAATATAACTGAAATACTGTTGAAAGTGGCATTAAACAGCTACATTACCAAACTGGAAATGTATATATATAATTTTTTTTTATTAAAGTTAAATCCTGATCGTATGGTAGTACAACTACTTGTACAATCAGTGCCTATCACCACTAGCATGAGTTTGAATCCCACTCAGACAAGGTGTTCTCGATACAACATTATGTAATTAAGTTTGTCAATGACTTGTGACAGGTCAGTGGTTTTCTCTGGGTACTCTGGTTTCCTCCACCAATAAAACTGACTGCCACGATATAGCTGAAGTATTGTTAGAAGTGGTGTTAAACACCATAACCCTTACCCCTAACTCAACCATATATTCTTGCCAGCTACAGTTTATTCTTCTATTATGAACTGGTTATTGTGAGCTACACTGTATGATAATCAAGTCTCTGTAAACATGTAATAAAGAAATCTTACATGACTAGAAAGATCCTTCTTATACAGTCTTAACCAAAATTATGGCAATCTTAAAGTCTTGCATTCCCTGTAGCAGAAACAGTATATTTACGTATACCGGTACTCATGACATTTGTGTTTAAATGGTATGACACAAACTTGTACGATATAACTGAAATAGTGCTAATGTTGGCATTAAACATCAATTAATCAATCAATTAATCACAAACTTGTACGATATAACTGAAATACTGCTAATGTTGGCATTAAACATCAATTAATCAATCAATTAATCACAAACTTGTACGATATAACTGAAATACTGCTAATGTTGGCATTAAACATCAATTAATCAATCAATTAATCACAAACTTGTATTAATCTAAAGACAATAACTATGAACATTATCATATTTTAGTGCTTAAATCTCTCAGTTTTTTGTATATGAATAAATTGCCAAGAAATAGGATTGTTGTATTTTATTTGACAAGTTCTTTGACAAAACTAAAAGCACATGAAATAAGATAGACAAGTACATGTATTTTAACAAGTATCATCAGATTTAAATGTTTTAATCAAAATCTTGACAACTTCTTTATGATAAAACCAGATACTGCAACAATGGAAAGCTAAAAAAATATTTTTGATTTAAGTCAAATTTTAAACAAAAAAACTCATCATCTCTGAACAAAGAAATTTGAATATCATCTTACATTAAAGCATTAAGATTTAATAACAAAATAATGAAGATATTTGATGAAATCTATGAGGTGCCACCGACTGACAAACGTTTTCGTTATTTAATCATTAATAATAAAGGCTTTTTACATTTATTTGGCTTTAAAGATATTAAACCCCCCTAGGCAACAGATTCCTCTGTCCAATTATAACAAGGGAACGTGTCAGTCTCTCACATTATAACAAAATCTCATAACGGTACAGATATCTAATAACAGGAAAAAATCTTAAACCAAAGTCATTTCAATTGTATGGTAATATGGCAATTTTTTTTGTCTTGGTCTTTTGACATCTTTAAGAAGTGTAATCCGGGTGAATCACACCCTTGAATCATGGACTTTAATTGTTTGATCAGGTTTTTTTGTGCGCTCTTTTCTTCAGAATACACACTTCTATTGTTCGTGGATGAATGGACAGTTAACAGTCAATTTAAGTGAAAGTTATAATTATCGTTAAAATGACTTGGTTTAGGGGGTGATGATGTAGAAACACGGATTAGGTTTTATCACATCAGACCAGGCAGTCTTTCTATAACAAAGAAATGACGATGTTTGTTGATGTGATCATAGCTCCGAAGTTTTAGGTGAAATATTAAATTGAAAATTTGTCAAAGCTTTTGGCAGATAAATAACACCTAGATATAAATGGAATTCAATATTGTATTAACATATGGTACAAATATTTACAAAATGTTTATTTATTGTTAATTTTTTGAAAATATAATTAATTCATATAAAAAATCAAATTGTATTATTGGTATTTGTAAGTAAAAAAAAATATAGATATCATTCAATTGTATTTAATATAACTGACCACCACGAATATAACTGAAATATTGTTGAAAGTGATGTTAAACACTATAAACAGACATGATTTTACGAAGCCAACAAAAAAACGGAAATCGGCAAGCGGAAGTATTGAATATACTATAAAAAAGGAATCGTAATGGTCAAAACGGTAAAATCCGGAATAAAAAAAAACGGAATTCTGCTTTAAAGTGGAAAAAAAATGTCTGTATAAACCAAACCATCAAGAAATATTGAGATAACCAGTGTTAGCTATTGTTAACAAATGGTCAGTAACAACAACAGGGTCAGTCTGTTCTTTGACCAGTTCACATCCAGGCCATCATTACTGCCTTAATGGCAGGAATTATACAGGAGTCTATTAATAATTTAATCAGTTAATGAGATTTGATATTATTTGGTTTTCTTGATATAGCGGGGGATAATATTTAAGCCAGCTTTAAATTGTATTAAATTATTCAATTAGTTAATGGCAGTATTTAGCAGACATTTTATTTTTGTGCAACCACAATATTGTACAAATTATAGATTGTGTATATGGTATTATAGTACATGTATTGCCTTTGTAAATTGTCATTTATTTAAATATGAACTTTGAACAATGGGAGCATCATGAGCTACACCACAGACTCGTCATAAATTACCAAAATCACATTAGAGACAAAAGATGCAGATGCAACTCCAAATCCAAACAATAAATGCATTCTCTGATGGCAATATAATAATAGAGAGTAGTTTTCCATGATTACTATGACTACATAGAAGATAGAATCCGTTGGGGGTTTAAGAGTGATTGTTGTTTAACGCCAATTTAGCAATTTTTCAGCTATATCATGGCGAGAACAAGTTAATATGAGGATGAGGTCTGCTTTGTACTAGACCATCACACTGAATTGGATTTTTATAGTGCTAGCTCACTGAAGCAACAGTCTGTGGGTAGACATGTCGCTCCACTCTGACACATTATTCTGATTCCGAGCTAACCAGTCTTTGTTCTTATTCCTTAATGCTGTATGCATGGTGGAGAAGCAACAAACACCAATTTTATAGTCTTTGGTTTGACCCGATCGGGGATCGAGCCCACGATCTACCGCACTGGACGTGTTAACGCTAATCATTACACCACTGATGAGGTTAAAAAATATAGGGTAAATTTAAAGCATATTTAGCCAAAAAAAATACATGGCCTCCACCTCCCCTGTTAGCCATTTCTCAGCTCAAACCCACGATCTAACCATTACGCCACCGATGCGATTAGAATCCGTTGTTAGTCATTCATGATTACTGATTACTACTTAAAAGATAGAATATGTTGTTTGTCATCTGTGATCTCTGATTACTACTTAGAAGATAGAATATGTTGTTAGTCTACTGTGATCACTGATTACTAATTAGAAGATAGAATATGTTGTTAGTCATCTGTGATCATTGATTACTACTTAGAAGATAGAATATGTTGTTTGTCAGCTGTGATCACTGATTACTACTTAGAAGGTAGAATATGTTGTTATTCATCTGTGATCTCTGATTACTACTTAGAAGATAGAATATGTTGTTAGTCATCTGTGATCACTGATTACTACTTAAAAGATAGAATATGTTGTTAATCATCTGTGATCACTGATTACTACTTAGAAGATAGAATATGTTGTTAGTCATCTGTGATCACTGATTACTACTTAGAAGATATAATATGTTGTTAGTCATCTGTGATCACTGATTACTACTTAGAAGATATAATATGTTGTTAGTCATCTGTGATCACTGATTACTACTTAGAAGATATAATATGTTGTTAGTCATCTGTGATCACTGATTACTACTTAGAAAATAGAATATGTTGTTAGTCATCTGTGATCACTGATTACTACTTAGAAGATATAATATGTTGTTAGTCATCCATGATTACTGATTACTACTTAGAAGATATAATATGTTGTTAGTCATCCATGATTACTGATCTTTACATATTTCTTTTGTCATTTTGCTTCCTTGATTGCCACATGACATTTTGCTTCATAACTTTGTCATTTATTAGCAAACAATAAAATGCCTGCTCATTTTTCACCCTTGATTGCCACACAACTTTTATCCTTTGGTACCTTTGATTGCCAACACTTGGAGATGTGCTTAAGATTTTTTTTTTCTTGAGTTGAAACATTATAAAATGCTTATTTTTTTTTAGCAGATGCCACAATGTAAAACACATTTCTAAGTTTGTTGAAAAAGAATGCAAAAATTTTCAATTACCTTCACTTAAAAAACATTTTAAGTTGTCTTATGTTACTATACACACAACAAAATTAGAAGTTAATTATCAGAAAACAACTGGTGGTTTGTGAGCTTATGGTCATCTGAGGATACACCTGGCTATAAATGTATCCTAATGGTCAACTGGGGCCACATTGTATCCTAAAATAACCTGGTCAGCCTGTCCTAAGATAACCTTTGCTGACCAGTGTCCAGTTCAACTTGAACAATGGTCAACAGATGACCACCTGCTGATTTATAATAATGGCCTGATCAGTAGAGGTCAACAGGTCATGTTGCTTTAGAAAGTGACCAAATGGTCCAGTTTTGATATTGCAGATTAATTTGATTGGACCAAGAGATTATCAAATGGTGCAGAAAGACATCTTAATATGAAAATGGTGATTTTATTTAGAATATCATATTTGTTGGGCCAGAATAATTACAGGAGTTTTCTCATATTAATTTGACCACATCTGTTACAGCTTTTGCAGTAGAAAATAGATTAAATAGAAATCATAGATAATTCTGATTATCTAGATGTTTACAAAATATTACTTATTTCAATGTTGTGTTTTATTGAATCAGTTTGTGTTATGTATACCAGTATGTAATTTTTATTTTTGAAATGAAAGAAAAAAAATTGATGATTTTTACATTGATTTGTTGCCATGACAACTCATCAATATTCTGTTTTGATTGGTGTATTTATTAGTAAACATATTTCAAGTTTATCACATTCAGATGTAGAAAGGATCACCTTTTAATATTTGCCTCTTTGGTCTTTTAAGTACTATATATATACCATGGATCTTACGAATTAACTTATTTAAACCAACGAATCCGAATGATGAGTTGGTGTAAATAAGTTCATGAGTAAGAACCATGGTATATATGTTATGTAACAGAAATTACATGATAACGTCAAAATCATGGAATAACATCAAGATCTGACGTCAAAATCATGGAATAACAGATCTACAAAAAATGTATGACGTCAAAATCATGGAATAACATCAAGATCTTCATGTTAGACCATGGTTTGTAAAAGTTCAGTGTTTTTAAGTTGATTACTGCATAAAAACATCAAAGGAAAAATGCGTATTTATGTTACAAGAAATGTTAAATTAGTGATATTGTTAAATTCAGTTTTCTTTACACTAAAATCAAACATGCCCCACTCACCATAACTATGGATCAAAAGATGTCTAGTATAAGAATATGCCCCTTGTAGTTGGGGTCAGTAGGTCAAAGGGAAAACTTGACATTCATCATTTTGTGGATATTTGGCACTTTCTATTTGACCTATTGATTGAGGTTTAAATATACTAGTCAGAATCTAACAGTAACTATAATAAATATTGTTGAAAGTGGCGTTAAACACCATAAACCAAACCACCAATCATCAAATCATTGTTGATTATAATGTATACAGTGTTGTTGTAGTGTAAAGATGGTGGACCTGGATCAAGTCTAAATACAAATATATTTGATTTATTTTTTTTCAAGTCATTGTCTACTAATGGTCTGTGTAAATGTCCATACATTTCTACCTTCTAAGAGTTAAATAGATTCGACATGTATAATACATGATAGAAGTATAGTTCCATTGAAATAAATGAGTTTGACTAAAAGGTTACTTGAGGACACGTGCTGTGGGACAGATGAAAGTTTTTTTTCCTGCATTTATGGACAGATGGACAAATACAAATTATCTGTCAAATAATAATCTTTACTAATAAAAGATAGAAAAATATTTAGCATTGGTGACCAGTCTTATTGACAAGCTAGGTATCTGCCCTTTATAGCAAGCTAATGTCCCCAGACAATGGAAACAAAGATATCTAATTGAATAGGATGATCGCTGAATAAATATTGGTATTAAATTGTTGATTCTTAAAACGAATAAATTGGATACAAATGGTAAAATACTATTGTTATAGACCATAAAGAATTAGACGTCTTCTTATTGTCTGATTTATAATCATTTCAATTAAATATACTGATTAAGAAATCATTATTCTTTATGTGGTAAATGAAGGTTTTTTTGATGTCGTTAAACTGCAGTGGACATTTGTTGAAGACACATGTCTATAATTTAAATACAATACTTAGTACATGTCTCATCAGAATTTTATAAATGTCCAGCAATTCTTATTTAAATGTTAATTTTTTTTTTTAATTTTGTATTGAAATTATTTTGATTAGCCGAGATGAAAGAAATAACAAAATAACTGGAAACGATAATGGTGCTGAAATATAGAATTTAGTTGTATAAAAAATAACAGTGTTAATTAGTTGTTAACAATTCATGTTCTATTGAATGGTCTTAAAAACTGTTATAACTGAAAAATAGATTAAAATTACTAAACAAACCAAAATTATCAATTTTAATGTTTTCAAAATTTAAAAAGTTCTCAATCAAAAACATTCAACAAGAAATCCTAATCGTGAGAAACTTGATATTTAGTGATCTTCTACCAAATATTACACATTTTCTTTGTTTTAATTATAAATTTTTTATGAAGTCATTTCAGTCAGCCGTCACATGGTATCCTTCAGTAATTTAGACTGTTGTTTTTGGAATGTTATTACAATGAGTCTAGGAATAAACTCCTTCCCCATGTTGCATTAATGATCAGACACCATTAATTTCCTGTTGAGGCAATTCTATTTTGTCATCATTAAACCTGTATCATAGATCACAAACCTGTAACATAGATCACTTACCACGGTCCAGGTAGTCGTTTGTTACAGAGCAACCTGCTATTTACCAATCATTATGGAAAATAAAACTACTATAGATTTGAAAATTTAAAGAATAAATTGGTTGAAATAATGATTACAGAAAAGGAAGATGTGGGAATGTAGGCATGTTAATCATTAAATATTTATACCATTTAAACTTTATAGATGTTTGTCCCTATAAATGTATTGATAGTCTTTATATAGTGGTAAACAAAAAAGATAAATGTTTGTCTGTTACACATTGGTTATTTTCATTTAGTGTTAAAAAAAATATAGATGTTCAGGGTTCACCACAGAGAGTAAAAACAGGGCGACTTGACTTCTCTCTCAGTTGACTTAAGGGCGAAGTGAGGGAAAATCTGGGAGACTTCCGAAAATCGATCCTGATTTTAACGTTTCTTTCCCCACTACCGCATGTTCCCCTACCTTTCACAAAACGAACGTGTGCTGCACAACGATCTTAAAAAGGATGCAATTAACGAGTTTGGAATAAAATATTGAACATCAAGCCCTGTATGGGTCATATTTCAGGAACATGGGAGCTTCTTTTACGTGAATATTGAAGAAAATGTATGATTATTGAAAATTTATAGGCAACGTCTCAAAATAACAGGGCGACTGAAATTTCGCTTTTGGGCCGAGTTGGAGCGACTTCAGAGCCGTGAAGGCGACTTTGTTGTCCAAGTCGCCTGGTTTGGTGAGCCCTGGATGTTAATCAGTTACGTAATGTTATTATTAAGTCAAAGAGTTAAAAATACACCACTGCTATAATGGTTGGTATCTAGAGTACTATTTAACATGTAATATTATAGTCTGACCCTATCACGTGTATGGTACCGCAGGTTCTATGATAATGTGTATTCACATGCTATTTGTACCAATTTTCCCTGCCATATTTTAAATTTATCTTATACGGATCGGTTCAATAGGACCCCAATATATATTAACAGTAGCCATGCCACAATCATAACAAAGTCTGTGTATTTTATCTGTTTGCCTGGTGCACCTGCATATTTAAAGATGAGGATCCCATTAACTAATTTAACCCTCTCATATTTAGTGGCTGAGGAGTGGTTCTTCTTAAATCAGTGATTTTGTTAAATTCAGTTTTCTTTATGCTAAAATCAAACATGCCCCACTCACCATAACTAAGCATCAAAAGATGTCTAGTATAGGAATATGCCTCTTGTAGTTGGGGTCAGTAGGTCAAAGGGAGAACTTGACATTCATCATTTTGTGGATATTTGGCACTTTCTATTTGACCTGTTGAAGTTTTAATATACTAGTCAGAATCTAACAAATAAACTATAAATATTGTGGAAAGATATTAGAAATTCACCAGATATCTACAACTATACATTTCAACTTTTCTCTATTGCCACTGAGAAAATAGTTTTGTTTGTATGTTTCATATTCCTTAAAAGAGAAATATATTTGTACAAATATAAATGCTATTTCAAAATTTGGTCCCCTGTTTTCCAAATAAAATAGTGATAATTTTGCAAATAAAACTGCATTAAAATTGGTTGAAAAAAGTTCAAATTATGAAATTTCATATTGGTTAGCTCCTTTCGGTCAAATTCATCTCGAAAGATGTAAGAAATAGAGTAAATCTGTCAACATTTTTTAACACATCAATAACCAATAAAATGACAATTTTGCATAAAGCAGCATTATGGATGAATAAAATAATGGCACTTATATTAGTATTTATTTTACAATTTTTTATGTATTAGTTATAAGTGAATTTGTACATAATACCAAATTAATTACTTTGCACAAAATATACATCTTTTAATTTAAAATAATTTTTCATTTGAATTAATAGTTTTATTTAACAGACCCATAATTTTGTATTTTTTCCTATTTTTTACAATTCTTTATCATTGTATTTAGTATCATTATAATATTCATTACATTTTTTGTTATATTCATTAGATCTTGTGATTTTGACAAAATTTTAACACTTTTCCAAGTAAAATGGTTACATTAGATTGAATTCTGACAAAGTGTTAGATTACAAGTGATAATATTTTTGTCATAGAAATGATACCTTAGACATTTCACAAATTTGTTGCTTATTCTTCCAATAAATTCTATGTAGATAAAATCTTGTAAAAAAAATTCTTTTGTGGCCAGATGTTAAAGGAGGAGTTTTAATACACATTAGTTTATTCTAGTTTGTATTTTATGTTTACGCGGAACGGAATTGAATTAACGGCAGCATTAGCTTGTTACTATAATTACATTATCACGATCTTTTGTCAAGTCTGGTCCGGCTAGTCGTAATAAATGATTGCAGATTTGTTGCATGGAGAGTTAAAGGTTATGGGGGATCATTGTTGATTTAACGCTAGTTGAAACTTGTATTTTAATGTTTTTGCTTCTGGGCAAACCCTGGGGGATTCTACTTCTTCTATAAATGATCTTTTTTCCCAAGATTCAGACGATTTTAATAAAGTAGGGACACGGAATTTGTCACAAAAATTAAACATTAACATCAGGATGAGGGCTTTTAATTGGTCTTAATCAATAAGCAGTGGGGAAACTTCCTTTCTTTGAAAAAGTTTCTTTGTTTGGAAAATTATGTCTTAAGAAGAAGAAAAAAATTCCCAATGACTCGATGCAGACACTGCTGTACAATTAGTTAAAATTGATGGAAAAAATGTCTAAGAAGTTTGTAATTAGTAATGAACATGCAAAGAATTTGACATAAAAATATGATATCCAACTTGTCTTAAACGAAGAATGGGACAAAATTATGCAAAGAATTGGAAAAAAAGTATAATGCCCAAATCATTTTTATAAAAAGAATTGGACAAAAATTACTGTGCCCATATTATTTTAAAGAAAGAAATTTTGAAGAAAAAAAAATGGTTTGTCACTTTTGATCTCATTTCAATGTTGGTCATCCATAAAAAAAATATTGGTTTACTGTTTTTCAACCAAAATGAAAAATCTGCAAAAATCTGCCCTTCCAAAAATAGTTGATCACTGTTGTTAAAAAATTGTTTTGTGGAGGATATTGCTAATTTTTTTAACCTTGAAAATGTTGTTTTTGTTTGTTTTTTGTTTTGTTTTGAACAAAAAAAAATTAGTAGCCTGCCTTACAAGGTCTATCTACCCACTTTTCAAATTGTGGGTCAGGAAACAGAAAAGCAATTATTTGTTAATTATGCTCTTGTCCATGTATTTTGAGTTTAATATGTAAATATTGAGTTTTTTATATTGAGTTGTCTGCATTATTTAAAGGACTCTTAATTATTTTTTGGGGTTTTTACAGTTTAAAGTTTACACTGAACAATTGTTTATAAAATAAGATTAAGTTTTATATATTTAGCTTATTATTACAATGTACTGATGAGGGTCTACCTATACTATAAAATCTGTCATACATCAAAGTAGAATAGTAAAACAAAGTACAGAGAGGTGATTGTTGGTTTTATTGCTTGGTACAAAATCCACAGAGACCCCTTCCTGGTGGGGGGGGGTGGGGTTACTATTGGCTCTACCACCTTTTCTGCTATGTCATGTGTTAAGTTTTAAGTATGATTTGCGTTTCTCACCTTATGTTGTTCATCAATAAAACTGACACACTGTTATTAATACATATTTATTGTTTTTTTTTATCTACAGTACTACCTGTGGCATACATAGATAGGTAATAATAAATATTTAATCAATATTTTTGCTCTGTATTTTTTTTAGATTCAACTTTATTTACAACTAGTTATATGGATGTAAACAAAAGTGTACTATGGTTGGTTAAGACTGATTAAAGAAGTATCAATGGTGTAAAAATGGATGTTAATAATGTGGCAGCTTACAGACAGTGATCTGTTTTAAAGAGACAAGTTTTAGAAATAAACAATAATGTTAGTGTTCTGTTATCGGTCATTTTTTACTCATTTCATTTTAGTATGTCATGTTGCTGTATGTGTACACATGTTAAATACAGACAGTTTGATATTATATGAGAGGATCTATATTTTGTAGGACACATTTCAAGTTCTGTTACCATCAATATCATTCTGATAATAAACATTTTTACAAGATTTTATGTTAAAATTTGTTGTAAAATTCATCTTCATTTATTGAAATCTCTGACATGTCATTTCATATTAAATTGTTTATGATAAATTTTTCACACAGTCATTTCATATTAAATTGTTTATGATAAATTTTTCACACAAGACAGTTTTCATTATGTTATCATGTATTGAAAGTTGACAATGAATGGATATTGTATCTTTGAATACTTAATCTTCATAATGTTAAAATTAAAGAAATGTACATAATTTTAATTTGTGTGTGTTGATCTAATAGCCATAAACCATACTCTTGTAATACCCTCCCCCCGAATAAAACAAAAAACAGAACAAGCAAAAACAAAGCATCAAAAGCTGTAATGATCAGCCAAAATCAGTTTTGTAAACAAACAAAAAAACAAAAAAAATACTCATTTAGCACATTGATGTTCAAGTTCTTCTTGAATAAAGAGGTAAATATCCAGTTTAGTGCACACAAAATGTTTCTGCAATAACCTTCATCAGGTACCCTCATTATCAAAAGATTGGAAAGCCAAATAATTTAGGGAGCCCTCGTGATTGTGATCTTATCATAGTTGGATTTATAACTACCTATGCAGTTAGTGCCTATCACCATTAACGTTGTAAGTTTGAATCCGGCCTTGGCACCACAAAACTTGAGAATTTACTTAAGTCTGAGAATATTCTCAAATAAGGAAATACTCAAATTTGATTGGCTGAGTTCCTTATTTGAGAATATTCTCAGACTTAAGTAAATTCTCAAGCTTTGTGGTGCTGGGACCCGGTTCAGGCAAGGTGTACTCAATACAACATTATCATGTGATAAAGTTTGTCAATGACTTGTGGCAGGTCTATGCTTTTCTTCGGGTTCTTCCACCAATAACACTGACTGCCACAATATAACTGAAATGCGAGTAGCCCTAGAAGGAGAATTCTCAAATGAAACTACAGTGGAATCAGGAGTACCACAGGGGACAGTGCTAGGTCCAATACTCTTCCTTTGTCACATCAATGGTCTCCCAAACGCTGTATCCTCCAAAGTACGACTTTTCGCAGACGACTGCCTACTCTACCGGGAAATAAACAACGAAAACGACCAAAACACCCTGCAGAAAGATCTAGAAAATCTGGAAAAATGGGCCACAAACTGGGGAATGAGATTTAACGCTAAAAAATGTTATATGCTAAGCCTCAGAAAGAAAATACAGGGTGCATACAAACTAGATGGCCATACTCTCGAACAGGTACCATCCAACCCTTACTTAGGAGTACAAATACAAGAAGATCTTAAGTGGAAGGAACACATCAACAACGTTACTAAAAAAGCCAGCTCCACCTTGGGCTTCCTAAGAAGAAACCTACAACACTGTCCGAGAGAATGTAGAAAAACAGCCTACATCGCACTAGTCCGGTCAATAATGGAATACGGAGCTATCATCTGGGACCCGTATAACAAAAATGAAATTAACAAATTGGAAAATCTACAACGGAGGGGTGCCCGTTTTATTACTAAAGATTATAAGTCACGAGAAGAAGGAAGCATGACTAGAATGCTAGAAGACTTAGATCTACCACTATTACAAACTAGGAGACAACACCAGCGTCTGATATTCTTTTACAAAGTGGTTGAGGGGCAGATACCAGCGATTCCGCCTCACGAATATATAAGACACCAAAAACCTAAGCGACACATCAGAGCTAAAAAATTCCAGGACTGTGAAACCACGAACATTATAAACTCACAAGTCAGAAACAACACACGCGCCGTAGTAGTTGAACATTCCAACACCGAACAACATAAAAACTCCTTATTCATAAGAACAGCCATTGACTGGAACCACCTAGAAAACAGTCTTGTAACAGCAAAAACCACAGAGGAGTTCAAAGGGCTACTAGCTACAAGTAGCAGCCCCACAAGCGACTAACTGCGCTCTCTCCCCGTCGTTTCATAGCCCAGCAGGGACTCTACGACGTATAACTACAGATACAGATACAGAAATATTATTGAAAGTTGCATTAACCACCATAAACATACATGTGATAGCTCCCGGATTCTGCGAGAGTCTCCCGGATTCGACCCTTCAAAATGCAAGTCCCGGAATTGGTAAAAAATCACCCGGATTCATAATCTTTATCAAAAAATTGAAATTACGTCCAATCTATCGACTTCCGGTATCGATTTTACCTAGGTAACTTTCCCTGTGTTTATAATTAGCAACACATCAGCTGATTACACCTGTTAATCTACGACGCTTAGGTGATTTTGTATTGATTTTCAGCAATTAAATGTTAGAAACTAATCACTTTGTTTGTTTAATAGTAAAGTTTTTGACAGGGATTCGGCATTTTTGAAATGGCTTCTCGTAAAAGACACTCGTCGTGTCCTGATGGACCAACTAACCCTAAGAAAATTAAATACGCCTGCAAATTTCAAGAAAAGTGGAAAATAGAATTTGACTGCATCACCAATAGTGATAAAGGGGAATCGTATATGTGTACTGCACAGTATGCAATTCGCATTTTGGTATCGCATACGGAGGTAAAAACGATGTGCAAAGACATGTTACATCAACGAGTCATAAGCAGAATTCCGTTTGCGTCGATAAGAACAAGAAATTGACAAGACATTTTCTGGAAAAAGACAACTACTCTAGATGAGAACGTTCGCAAAGCTGAAGTGTTATTTACATATTTCATTGCAGAACATTGGAACTCGCTTCCAAATAACATAAAATCAATAAAAGACCATAACGCTTTCAAAACAGTAATAAAACAACATCTTAAAAATTAATTACAGCCATATCTTTTAAAATATTATCAACTAAAATTGTGCCATGTGACCTCTTAACTCATTCTTTTTTATTTTGTATTTTATTAAACAAGTGATATACACTAAAGGACCCCATTGGAAATAAGCGGAAACGCTTTAATGGATTATCCTTGGAAGGATATCAACTTAAAGTGCATTTTAACCTTGATACATTGTTTTATATAATTTTATATTTGTATATTTTTAAACTACACTAGATTTAGTTGGTATCTGTCCTAAATGAATTTCACCATCAACATAATGTGCCGTTTTTGATAGCTGCTCATTTCTCCCAACTCTGTAAAATAATGTTTCCAGATTTTGAAATCGCTAAAAAAAAAATCAGCTGTAAGCGAACAAAAACCACCCACATCTTGAATGAAGCTATTGCTCCCGATCTTAAAAAGGAGACCACGGAACTTTGTAGAAAAAATAAATTTTATTTGTGTTTGTAGAACTTAAAAGATGTTTTTCATGCATATAAGTATGAATATGTACATAAATTAAACTATAGAAGAGTAAAAATTGTTGATAAATACGTCGATAAAAAATCTCCCTGATCAGACCCCCAATCTCCTGGTTTTTTGAAGGCAAATCTCCTGCAAAGACCTGCTGACATTATCACATGTATGCATAAACCACCGACCCACCCAAATAATTTATGTCATTGGGAGCAAGCAAACCAAAGGACCGACCCCGGTAAACAGGATAGCCAAAATCAGCTAAGTTGACCTACTGCTGCCATAGGCAATTTGTTGTCTGATTGGCTGAGATGTACAAATGAAGCTATGTAAATATTACCATTTTGGTCCATTGTGGTCATTCACATTTCTAATATTGATCATCTGAAACTAATGGGTCAGATGGAATAGAGCTTTGCAGAAATGATGGCTGTGAAGGCCTCAGCAAAAAAGCAAAAGTATGACTTGTGGGCAATTCTGGTTTCTGATTGGCAGACACTTCAAAAAAATCTCTGAATGCACTAGTCCTAATCATTTGTGACTTGGTACAAATGATATTTCCGTTCCCAATTCTTGTTTCAAATGATGTTTAACTTACAGGTATTACAAATAATTTACATGAGGTCATCTACAAAGATTGTTCATTCTGTCTTTATCCGGCAAAGACATGTTCACACTGCCCAATTTTTGTCTGTTTTACTGAAACTAAAAATAAATATATTCTTTGAAACTGTCTGAATCATTAGTTACATATTACATGATATGTAAATATTTGAGGTCATCTACAAAGATCTCTCTTTAAAGGAAACATTCAAAGTCTTATTTCGATGAGGAGAGTGTCTAAAGGAGATATCCACTAGAAAACTACCAGTTTATTCAAAAGCTCCTAGCGAATCTGTTCTTGTTTTATATGTCTCGAATGTTCATTAAATCTCATCTTAGTAGAGGGGTACACTTTTCAATGAATGCGGAAGGCTTGAAAAACGCACCGCTGTCTCCATTGCAGCATCTCGAGCTAGAATATAACCTCGTATCTTCTGTCCTCAAGGCAATAGCTCTATCAACTGAGCTTAATGAGATCTCAACTGGAACAACTAGCACAGGGTGTATGTAAATCTAGTATAATACCCGAATGACCAGACTATTAACCAATGTCGTTACAATATAAAAAAGTGACCACTCAAATATGTGGACAATTGTCTATCAGGGCTTTTGGTAATTAGATACTGCTGACATTTTCTTTGACTAGATGTATATAACTTTATATACCAATCTATGTATAGCGGTATTACATTGATGATAATGACTCGGAGGGGGGGGGGGGGAAAGAATTCTAAAGTAATAAAAACGTAGATATCTAATTTAGTGCGCACGACACGTTTCTGGAATAATCTTCATCTGGTACACTCATGGTCAAAGAGTGGACAGGTAGTAATTGAAGTCTTCGGATGCAAATATACAAAATGATCTAAACAGGATAATCAAAATCGGCCACGCTCGCCTATACCTAAGGGAGAGTACCATATAGATAGTTTTTATAATACATTTTTGTATCTACATTAATTTAACAAGTGAAAGTAGTCCCCGTGATCGTACAGTAGTTGGGTTGACATCGTGTATACAATCGGTGACCATAAGCACTAAAGTTAATTAAATTCCAGGTGCGGAACCGTAGCTCTTTATGGTCTTTTTTTTTTTTTTTTGGTGGAACCAAAAAAAAAAATAAATAAAAGGACCATAAAGAGCTACGGTTCCACAGCTAGTTAAGTGCCAGCTTATAACGAGGTGTATTCGATACAACATTTCAGCAGGTCGATGGTTTTCGTCAGATAGTGCGGGGTCCTCCAATACAACTGACATTTACGATCACTGAAATATTGTTGTAATGGGCGTTGAAAAGCAGTACGTAACCACTAACACTTACTCTGAAAAAAGTTGTTTATTCCCTAATTTGCTACAAAGGAAATTATATTAACTTCCCTCCATAAATTTAACATAAAGTCTATTAGTTAGTAAATAATCCATTTTACTGGTAAATGTTTGTTTTCATAATGGCGCTAATAAAATGTTTTATAAAAACTCTGGTTCGATAGTAACTGTAAAACGAAGCCTTTTGTTACATAAATAATTGATTTTAGGAGTATAAAACCATAGAATTTTCCACATACAGGTGTGTGATTGCTATCCTTAACATTTTCAAATCGTTAAAACATCCACTTGATGAAGTTAAAACTTAGACAGTAATCATTGTCTGCTCCAGATGATAAAGGTTGTACTAATATACCAGGCATGTAATGTGTTGTCTTCAACAGGTCGTAAAAACAAGATTTGTTAAAATGAAGTAAACGTTGATTATTGCTTTCAGTTTCTAAATAACTTCTTTGTTTAATGAAAATGTTGACACGGTAAAATGAATAAAAAAAAACACCCAATGTATAGTTAAATAAAGTTCACAGCAAGTGTAGCGAAAAGGAAAATAACACTATAGTTTGGTAGGTTCAAAAGTTCTCTACACGATGCCTAGCATATCTCATTGAACTTCAGCCAAAGGATAGCACAGATACACCCATGTTTCCTTTCATACTTTGAATTACACCTAGAAATTGGCATTGAGAAAAGAGATTATTTTAATTTCTTTTTGGTCAACTTTCATTTAATGTAGCATTACATTACATTACATAGCATTACAACATCTCCTGTATATGAAGTACATATCTCTGGTTTCATTGGATAATCTAGAGCGTTTGTTTCCCGTCAGGATGTCATTGGTACATGGTAGCTGCTAACACGGAGATACATAACCAATTTAAATTTTACATTAACATTTTACATAAATTTACGAACCATGGTTTCTCAGAGTAAAGATGAAGCCATCATTTCCAAGGTTCACCACCTACAGAATGTCTGTGTCACAGATGACTACTACTAGGGATAGTACTTTCCTTCTTCATTACTTATCACTGGATTTTTACACAACGGGTACCGTTAGTGGAGCAGAAACGGCATTCCATTTATGAGCAACTGAATTCACCTCCAGTGTTTAGTGGGGTTAGTCATGCTCAGTCTTTAGTTTTCTGTGTAGTGTTTTGCAGAACATTGTCTTTCTCCTTTTGGTAATTGTGCTGTCTGTCCTTCGATTTACGGATTTGATATCATCTTGGACATCTTAGAACTTTTCTCAATTCCTCCTTTACAATTAACAGAAAACAATGTAATATATACATGACTGTTGTACTTCTCTTATAAGTAAATTATTTAATTCATATACTGTTTAAATTCTTCCTACAAATGTACATACAACATTAAAAGCAATTATATAATATATTATGTTCCAATTGTCGTAAACACTTCCCGGTCCTTTCCTCGTTTATGACTTATCACCGGGTTTGTAACTAGATTAACACGACGGGTGCCACTAGTGGAGAAGGAACTGCTTACCCTTCCGAAGCACCTGAGTTCACCCCCTTTTTTTAGTAAGGTTCGTGTTACTCGATCTTTAGTTTAATATGTATTTGTCCTTTGTACTTTTTCTTTTGACCATTGTGTTGTCTGTTCTTCTTCGACATACGGATTCTGATTACCCCTTTGGTATCTTTTGACCATTGTGTTGTCTGTTCTTCTTCGACATACGGATTCTGATTACCCCTTTGGTATCTTCAAACTCTTCTTAGACAGTTGTAATTCTCCATTTACACAATTTGTAATATACAATGTGTCAGTGTCCAGTACAAACATTACACAATTGACATTAAATTATATCATATAGTAAACTATGTACTGTATTGGAGTTACAATTTTTCCTTTACACTACTGACAGTAAACGTTTTGAAGTATATTATATGATGGTTGTACGTCATCAAATTCGCACCTGACAGTAAACTTCATAGTATGTTTGATTGTTGTTCTCCTCTCTTTTCACAATTAACAGTAAACAATACAATATATTTGACTTTCTATTTTGGCTTTCTTATCTTTTTGCTTTGAGCTATGAACGTATATTGTTTTCATGTAATAGTTGTTTCGTTGCAAAATTTATTATAAATAACTTCAAAATATTTCTTCTTTGAGGTACAAATATTATATACTGTTTATTCAGCCAGGAATATATATTGTAATTTTTTCGGTTGGAATAAATATAATTTAAATTTGTTCCAGTCGGAATAAAAACGTTGATATATAATTTAATTTACACAATGCGTTTCAGGAATAACCTTCATCAAGTACACTCAAATTCAAAACACTAGAAAACCAGATAATGTACAATGTGAGAGCAAGACAACTTTTACCTGAGGGATGAAAACAAATTTAATGATTATTACATTATTTAGGGACCGTGAATTTCAATAATAAATATATCTTTTAAAACATGTTTGGTGCCAAAACACTGATGACTAGTGAGTGGATGGTACGCACAGTGACTTATAGTCCACCAGCAGAGGTATCGATCCAGTGATAATACTAATGATACCCACAGTGACTTATAGTCCACCAGCAGAGGTATCGATCCAGTGATGATACTAATGATACCCACAGTGACAAATAGTCCACCAGCAAAGGTATCGATCCAGTGATAATACTAATGATACCCACAGTGACTTATAGTCCACCAGCAGAGGTATCGATCCAGTGATAATACGAATGATACCCACAGTGACTAATGGTCCACCAGCAGAGGTATCGATCCAGTGATGATACTAATGATACCCACAGTGACTTATAGTCCACCAGCAAAGGTATCGATCCAGTGATGATACTAATGATACCCAGTGACAAATAGTCCACCAGTAGAGGTATCGATCCAATGATAATACTAATGATACCCACAGTGACAAATAGTCCACCAGCAGAGGTATCGATCCAGTGATGATACTAATGATACACACAGTGACTTATAGTCCACCAGCAGAGGTATCGATCCAGTGATGATACTAATGATACCCACAGTGACTAATAGTCCACCAGCAGAGGTATCGATCCAGTGATAATACTAATGATACCCACAGTGACTAATGGTCCACCAGCAGAGGTATCGATCCAGTGATGATACTAATGATACCCACGGTGACTTATAGTCCACCAGCAGAGGTATCGATCCAGTGATGATACTAATGATACCCACAGTGACTTATAGTCCACCAGCAGAGGTATCGAGCCAGTGATAATACTAATGATGCCCACAGTGACTAATAGTCCACCAGCAGAGGTATCGATCCAGTGATAATACTAATGATACCTACAGTCACTAATAGTCCACCAGCAGAGGTATCGATCCAGTGATAATACGAATGATACCCACAGTGACTAATGGTCCACCAGCAGAGGTATCGATCCAGTGATAATACTAATGATCCCACAGTGACTTATAGTCCACCAGCAGAGGTATCGATCCAGTGATAATACGAATGATACCCACAGTGACTAATGGTCCACCAGCAGAGGTATCGATCCAGTGATAATACTAATGATACCCACAGTGACTTATAGTCCACCAGCAGAGGTATCGATCCAGTGATGGAAATGAAAACGTAGATATCTAATTTAGTGAACATGACACATTTCTGGAATAACTTTCATCAGTTAGGCTTAGCAAAAACATGGGAGCCAAAGAAATTAAATGTCTTTGGGAGCAAAAAAACTATAAGGTTAGCCAAATCTGAAGAATCAGGCCTTGTTCTTTACTCTCACGTTCTGTTATTCAGATGATGTCCTTGTCACTGAATAATTCAAGATTCTGTGACTATCCGATTGTACTTGAAAAATGGATATCACAGACTCATAATAACAGGTAAGTCGGCTTCATACACTGACCTACACATGGGAATTGACAATGAGGGTGGGTTACGAAAGCAATTTTACCACAAAAGGAGATGGTTTTTGGATGATAAATCGCTCAGTTGCTATGACATTCCAGAGTTTATGTTTTCTATCTGTTTGATGAAGTGTTAATGTGTTGCTGCTAACGAAGAATCTAGAGAATCACGGGTTCCTAGTGATAAAGTCGAAGTTAACACTTCGGAAGTTTTACGGTCGCCATAATTAATTAGTCAACAGGCATGGAAATGTCCGTTTCGCAGATGACCACGGGTATGTTTCATCTGTCAAAGTCGCAACTTGGTCCTTCCTGGTTAATGAGATATCACCGAATTTAACTTATCACTGAATGTTTAGCATAAGCAACGCGATGTGTATCACTAGTGTAATAGGAAAACTGCTTACTTTTCCAATCACTCATCCATGGTCAACGATGCAACATTATGTGATAAATTTTGTCAGTGACTTGCGACAGGTAGGTGGTTTTCTCTGGGTACTCCGGTTTCCTCCACCAATAAGACTTACCGCCACGATATAACTGGAATAATGTTGAAAGTAGCATTAAACTTCATAGCCCTTCCCCCTTATCCATGGTCAATCCATTGCATCATGCTGATAACTTAATTATTGCTGTTCGCGTTGTATATGTCCTCTAGTTCCCAGCTACTGTACGTGTATATTGGCCCTTACACGTTTAGTGGCACCAAAAAAAAGCAATGCACTATGACGACAAGATGAGGCAACAACGGGATATTTTCCTTCTCCATAAAAGACCGTATTATCACTGCTTTAGATGTGTTTCATGTTCAACAGTCATTGAAAATTGATGGTTTTATTTTAATTTCGATTATCAAGCTAAATACGTTGCGTTTCTAACCAATAAATACCACGTATAGTCTATTAGTCTATATGCGGGATCTTCAGCATGATTATAATAGTACGGGTAAAGTAATCTGACAAATAGCGTCATCAATGTGCCGACATCACGTCAACAGACGTTAACATCACATGTCATCTATCACGAAATATGTGAAGGCATGTGATGCTAAAATCTGTCTGAAAAGAAGAAATAAATCGGATCTAGTACATTTTATTATAGTGAAGGCGATTCGTTATTTTCAATTGGAAAATGATTGATATACTTTATAGAAAACACATTGTATTAAATCGTAAAAGATTTGGAGGTTTCCTGACAAAAAATAATATTTTTATTAAAATTGCTAATATTTTTAATACTGTACACACATATACATTTGTAAATTGTAATATTTTAATTGGACAACTTTACCGCTTGCATGACTTTGACTGACTTCGGTTCAGTATATGTTTAGCATTGATGTTGTGTTGTATCCCGCTTTGTGTAACGTTGCTTGCACTGTAAAGCTACATGCCTTCCATTTTCGACACAATGGCTGAAGTAAGATTGAAATAACAACAGTTCTGAAATAACCTTCACTCCAGAAATCATGGAAAATAAAAATGGAAATAACAAAATCGATATTTGAAAAAAACCCAGATTGTATTAACACAGAATCGCCTTAATATATCTATACTGGGCCCTAGGCATGCCAGAAATTTGTGACAGTTTATGTGTGTCTTATTTATTAATAAAGGAAATTCTAATTGTTTTGTCAGCATTTACTTTCTTCCATTGTTTTTTTTTCTTATTTTTGTAAATAATGCGTTTCTTACAATATTTGCATTTTTTCTTATATTTACCATCGGTTAAGTCTGAAAAGATCTTTAAGATAATTGTGTAACTAACGATATGGAATATTTTCCTTATAAATAAATAATAAAACGACAGGTGACTGAGCGAACAATCACAGCCATCACTCGCATCTATACAATAAAAACAATATGTCACTTAAATAATTCATATACAATATTCTTTTCAGCTGGATGGATTTCAACCTGTAGAACATACCTGTTGTAACAACTACCTGATTGATTTTTACCTGGTATCGATCACAATACACGTAATACCTTATATATCGCCTGTTGCTTTCAAACCAATATTGATGTTTAAAAAGTATTTGAACATACTGAATTTCACACATAACTTTAATTTCTTTGTTATAATCTTTTATACAATTAAGGACATGCTTCAAGTTATTTCTTGTTCGATTGATCCCAGCACGCGACAGAGTTTGCTCGTCCAAAATATAGTAAAAATATGGCAATTAGAATATAGACGATAATATTCTGAACGCAGATGACTGGGCGGTCCAATGATCCGTGTAACTCCAAATAGGGAATCAGTTGTTATTTATATTTGTTAAACATTGTCGAAACTGTTCTATTGTTCCCAAACTTAATTATTCATGTCAAAATGATGCATTGTGAGAGTTGATTCGTTAATTCGAATGCATGGATAAATGGGTTGTCCCGAGTATTTAAAGTCGGCTGCTGTTTGATAGATGCAGACGATTAGAGTCACCGATCAGGGAATAACGGTTTTTTATTATAAAAATGTAAAATAACCACTTGAGCCGTTATTTATACATAAAAAGTTTGGAAATTATGTACATACAATCAATACAAAACTCAATCGATTATTTGGAACTGTTTGAAAAGTCGTTTTCTTGAGAATAAAAGACAGCTGTTATGTCAAACCAGAAAACAATAGAAGTACCGATACAAAAGATGGTTGTCGTGGGGAAAAGTAGGAAAGTAAAAATACATTCAGAGTAGACTTCAATATAACATTCAAAGATGCCAAAGTCGTTTTTGGTCAAGAAAAAGGTCGATAACCATTTCAGGTTGTCTAACCATCACTACCAGAGGCTGAAGGCAGCTTACGATGATTCTCTAGAGAGTATCAAAGCAGTGGTACCGTTCACTCCAAGTCTTCAACCACTGGCTGTTCGGTTAAATAATGGTAAGTCAAGTATATATACTGTCTTAAAACCAAATAATTCTAATATATTGATAATTTACAGCGAATTTTTATGAATATGTTTTCTATTTTTTATTCGAATGGCTCGTCATCGTACAATTATTTGTTGAGCAAATTATTATTATTATTATTTTATCATTCAGGCTTTAACATTAAAAACTAATTTTATATAACAAGAAATATGCTAAAACAGTTTTCTTCATTTAGATTTGCTAATTAATCTTTTGTCAATTGTTTCTATTTTAAACCTGATTCATTTTCCGACTTCTTCTTTCTTTTTCATTGTGTTTCGAACTGTTAAAACAGTTTTTCTTCCATTTAGTTTAATGGAGTGTGTGTTTTCGGATGTTTAGTGAATGTCGTAAATAAACAATGTCGTAAAAAAAAATAATGATTCAAGATATATTTCATATTATTGTTTCACATATTACTTGTAAATAAACACCCAAGCTTAAAAGGGGGCCGTCGTATGATCGAATGATAGTTGGATTTATAACTACCTATGCAATCAGTGTCTACAACCACTAACGTTATGAGTTCGAATCCCGCTCAGGTGAGGTCCAACATTATATGATAAAGTTTATCACTGACTTGCGGCAGATCGGTGGTTTCATCTGGGTACTCCGGTTTTCACCAACAATAAAACTGACCGCCACGATATACCTGGAATATTGTTTAATGTGGCGTTAAGCACCATGAACCTAACCCTAACCCAAGCATAAAATATACGGAAGTGTTCTAATCCAAAACAGACGGTTTTAACATAGGCGTTGGCTATCATTGAACGACTTAAGGCAATCATCCGTCACAAAATGAAAACAATATTTAAACAAGAAACGGACAAACACTAATGAATTTATCAGCTTTCCAAACCTGATGTTCTATACAAGTCACTTTTATGTATAATATGCATGCACTATCATACTTGTTTGTATGAAAGCATCAAATTGTGCTGTTTATGTCACATGTTATACAACATATTTTTCCAATAATTGTTTAAATACTAATATGTTACATATTTGAAATGGTTAACGCGCATTTATAATATATCTATAGGAAATTACATGAAATACATATTTTATTCTGAAACTCCAATTAAAAATGAAGATTTCATTATTTTACACACATACTTGTCTTCATTTGTTTTACATACATGCGAAACGAATTACATCCAATGACATTATTACCCTTTCTATATCTTCACACTTTTCTTATTTACTCAATAATTTAGTTTTTAAAATTTCATCCTCCATTTGCCTCATGCTTGGACATATTTACTGAAAACTATGTTGTTTTCCTATTGTAAATCTTCCATTTTTCAGAAACAATATCCTAGCCTACATTTTATATAATGGGTCTATGTATTGCAGTTCATCTCCCGAATAGTTTCAAATACTTAGTCAACAAAAGATTACTGTATCTTAACTGGACCCAGACACGCTCCCAATTTTGTTATTAATAGCATTTTCTGTTTCGAACCTATTTTTCAAGAAAATATTGCACGACGGACAAAAACGTACCTCTTCGAAGCACATAGTGTGTTTTTTATTCTCTAGAATTTGGTTTCTCCTTTCCTTTGTGTCTATATAGTTTTATGTTAATTAAGGATTGATCTCAATTTTTTTCCGGTTCATGAAGAAATAAACTCAAAAATGTTGTACACACTGTGCAACCCGCGAAGCGTGTTACGCAATGTTGTGTACCACATTTTTGAGTTTATTTCGAATGAACCGAACAAAAAATTGTGAGCAATCCTTATAAATTAATTCTAATTAAATTTTTTTCTTGTCCTAAACATATTTTGACGGATAATAATTGCTTAAAAAGAATTAAAATTAAAAATTTTCCCAATTGAGACCCCAACATGTGACTTCCGGTTAAAAATTTTACCTATGACGTGATGGATAAAAAATGCTAACCAATCAAATTCAAGCACTTGCTACAAATTTATTTAATTAGTATAGGATTCAATTTGATTCGTTATTCCCTCACATTATTTGCAGTTCATTTTATATCATCCATATGAGAATTCTCCTCACACCCCAACCCTTCCAGCACACACATAATTTATTTCCATACAAGACATCCATATATATATATATGGATGTCTTATAATTTCAAACGATAACCTATTTGTCGAGTTCGGAGGGCATATTTTCAATAAATCATCGGCATACATAAGGGAACAAACTGTGTCCCCATCCTTGTCGATCTGTTCCTATATTCCTAAGAGGCAGAGTTTATCTATGTACAAAAACTTAACAAAGACGAAAAAAATACAGACGCTAAATTTTTGATATAATTTCCAGGTATATCAATGATGCGCTGTCAATTAATAATCCAAACTGTGCTAACTGAAGTCCATTAATATGCCCACAAAGAACTTGAGATAACAGAAACAACAGAAACAGCTTCATCTGTCCCATTTCTTGACATTTACCTAAAATTTGACAACTGTTAACCTTCTGTCAAACTCTATGAGAAATGAGACGCCTTCAATTGTTAGTGTAAATAATGTCAAACTCTATGAGAAATGAGACGACTTCAATTGTTAGTGTAAATAATGTCAAACTCTATGAGAAATGAGACGACTTCAATTGTTAGTATAAATATTCCACACATTGATAGTAAAATACCAACCGCTCTTGCGTATAGAGATTATATTTCACAATTCATACGCTACGCTCGAGCTTGGATTCTGACTTTTTACAACGCAACTGTACTCTGAGCACTAAACTATTAAATAAGAGGGTTTTAAAGAACCGTCTCATCTTGTCTTTCGAGCAGTGTATCGGAAGATATCAACACCTTGTTGAAAAGTATTCAGTTAATTGCGTAGATGACGAAAGGTGGTATTGGCAATTATGTTTTGGTTAAAAATGACTATTGTTCATTATCATGACCTTACATACTATCTAATATTCAAATAATGGTCGAGGACATCAGCCCTCTTTAATAGAACTAATATCATACATTTGACAACTTCTGTGTCACGAAGATTAAACATATTATGTATAATATTATAATATTATTATAGCCTTTTTACAATAACGCTGTTCGTCCGGTTATATGTGATGATTGGCATTTTACTCACAAGTGGAAAGCACTTGCATGACCGAATTATTTCACCAAGAGAGGAGGTTTGGGCCCATAAAACTAGTTTAACCCTGCCACTTTTTATTGAAGTGCCTGTACCAAGCCAGGAAAGTGTGCGATCATGTAATTTGTGTGTTAGAGGTATCAATGTTGTCTTTTTCTACGATGTGTCTATTGTATTTTAGAACTGTTCCGCCATTGTGTTGTCTCTTTCTACGATGTGTCTATTGTATTTTAGAACTGTTCCGCCATTGTGTTGTCTCTTTCTACGATGTGTCTATTGTATTTTAGAACTGTTCCGCCATTGTCATATTTTAGAACTGTTCCGCCATTGTCATATTTTAGAACTGTTCCGCCATTGTCATATTTTAGAACTGTTCCGCCATTGTCATATTTTAGAACTGTTCCGCCATTGTCATATTTTTCTTTGTTTTTCATTCTATCTTATTTTATTATTGCAGGATACATTCATGATATTACAATCCCGTCTTTACAGCAGAAGGCTGATATCCCGGAGGAATCTGGACATATATCTAACTCCGAACTATCTCCGGAAAATAATGTAGAGACAGAAAACATACCCCTGGGATCACCTCCGACCCCACAGATTTATGTCGACGACACTGATAATGGTGGAATCACCATTGGCTATACGTACGACTCCTTTTTCATTAGTGACGGGCGGTCAAGACGCAAATCATTGGAAAAGGCTGCCAGACAGAGGTACACCTGTAATGAATGTGGTAAAGACTATGCTACGTCATCAAATCTTTCCCGCCACAAACAGACACACAGAAGTATTGATAGTCAGGCCGCGAAAAAGTGTCCACATTGTGAAAAAGTTTATGTCAGCATGCCAGCATTGTCAATGCATATCTTAACGCATAATCTGAAGCATACATGCGACATTTGTAACAAGTCATTTTCTCGTCCATGGTTACTTCAGGGTCACAGAAGGTCACACACAGGAGAGAAACCATTTGGATGCGCTCATTGTGGTAAAGCTTTTGCCGATAGGTCTAATCTTCGGGCTCACATGCAAACGCATTCTGCTTTTAAGCATTACACGTGTAAAAGATGTAACAAATCGTTCGCTCTCAAGTCGTATTTAAACAAACATTATGAATCGGCTTGTATTAAAGATGTTTCTGACTGTAGTGGATCTGAGAGCAGTTCTATGAGAGACACTTACGACTATGACAATTCTAATAGTTCTTATTAATGTGTGATTTCTAGTCGTAGAAAAACATGCCTGACAAAAACTAATTTGTTGAGTTAGCGACAAATACGATATTATAATGTATTAATAATTTTATTTATACTTTTGTAGACGTTTTACGGTTTACCCCTCATTCACACAAATGGTTGTTATTGAAGCAATATATATAACCTCTATTTTCTATGTAATGTATTTACTCTTTTATATTTGCTTTGTGATTTTTGCACAAACATTCTTAATGCACTCCGATAAATAGTATTTATTTATGCAGTAAACATTATATTGTTATTGTTACCAGTTGATTTTTTATACTAATTAGAGATGTCTAGTTTTAGAAGAACTTTTATTATCAACGAAAACATGGCGATATTTCATCATCATTCATTTATATTTGTTATTCATCAAGGGAGCATACATTTCATGTTAACATTATATTTTCCACACCATTATTCAGTAATCATTTTGTATTTTTACTCATCATATTACACGATTTTGAAATCATCTTCACTTTATATAAAGTGTTTATAGGTGATTTATTTTTCTTTCATTCTTTATATAAATCGATGCCTTTATCTTCGTGAAAAAAAAAAGATAAACAAATATTATCCCCCTTTAAAATAGAAACATTTTGTCTGTAGGGACCGAACATTTAGCTTGGGGGACATGGAAAGTCGGATATTTTTTTTTTCTTACCTTGATTTCAAATTAAAATTGTTTCATTGGAAATTGTTCATATTGATAGGCGCGATTCCAGTACATATCACATATTAAAATTTCTTGTTGAAAACTGTAGGTACTTTTTTGGCACTTTTCACGTCAAAATATTTTCTAAAATAATTTGGAGACATAATTGTTTTGTTCAATACATTAATACCCCCTCCGTAACCCCGCCCTATAAGTTAAATGATCGCTGCCTTACTCTAGTCTCTATTGAATGTATATCGTTTTTTCTTAAAATTTAATATATCTTAAAGACATATCGCTAGCTTGTACGTTTGTAAAGAATTAGAAACCTATCTCTTACTGACATTGAACTGGCTGATCTTGTTTTTATACAAATCAGCTGTCATTTGTGTTTTTCTTCTCATTTTATACATATTGATTGTTATACATCCATTGTGCCAACCAAATCATAGTGTTTAAGTAACAATGTGTGAGATGTTTTTACGATAATCATTATGAATTAATAATGGGATAATTCTCTTAAAACACAACAATTTATGCAGATATTGATACATATCACCCTCAGTGAAACAGTAATTCATATATTACCAAATACTGACAAATATCTAATTTCAAAGAGAGAAATGACAATGTTTAATTTATAAAATTATTTATGTCAAATATAATTTATGAAGTTTTATGCAGCATTGTATTGTTAAAATCATTCAACCAGCAAGAAAAAAATGAAACAAAATTAATTTTTAGATAATTTGAATAATTTCAAGAATTTCAAATTGATTTATTTTGTCAGCTGTCATATCGTAAAACATAACAACAAAAGACCCGATCATTAGAGTTTTTAGAAACAACGATGGGACATATGGCTAATTGTTACATTTAACACTATTTAGTAGTTCCAGGTCACACCTTACTTTTTTTTACAAACACATAAAAAATCAGATGTGAAATCAACATTCTTGGATTTTTATAACAGTATTTAAGTCTGTTTTATTTATTGCAAATAATTTTTTTTAAGAGTAAGTTTTGACCTTCAACTGCCGAATCGTTTTTTTATATATGTTGTCAATAGTGCTTAAAGTAGAAAGTAGATTGTGTGCTTTGTAAATAGTTTGATTCATTAAGTGCAATTTTAGCTTTTTTGATACGATTGTTACAGACTTTTAGATGATTTACACTCTCGTGTGCAATAGAGAGAACCAGCAGTATTACTATAGATTTTTGCATTGTATGTTATTTGCCTGAAAATACAATTTTAACTTTTTGTGAAGACTTTTTTTTTATATTCATGTAGCCATCTTTGGTCTTTCAGACAAAATATCCAATGTTTTAATTTACACGCGTAAATAATATACGTATTGGACTAAAATAATTTTATTACCTGAAAATATAGCAATAATAGTTCATCGAAATATGAAACGTTTTATAGAGATGGAATTATAATAGTGAGTGGCTGTTTTTAAGCGCCATGTGAACAAGTTTTCAGCTACATCATGGCGAAGACAAAGCCTACATTTCGATGAGATGATGTCCATTTTTTACTTGACTAACAGGCTTTGTTGAATTGTGATAGTGCTAGCTCACGAAAGCAACCGTCCGCGGGTAGACAAGTACTTACCTCTGACACAGTCTCCTGATTCAAAGCTAACTTCTTATTGCCACGTGCTGAGCAGAGAAGCAACTAATACAATTACAACACCAAACCAGAAGATGTATTTGTATAAAACGAAAATTCGATTACATTATAACAACGGTAGAAGTAAAAAATGGAAATGAAAATAACAAAAGGCAACACGAACATTAACATAACACGAGAGAAAAAAAACAGTTGCTTAGGAATGCTTAACATCGCTTTTCACTTAATACAATCATAGATAACTGAAGACTTACACTACACAGATAACTGAAGACTTACACTACACAGATAACTGAAGACTTACGAACAGGAACCCCACCAAAGCCGAGGATGAACTGGGGTTAGCAGTTCATGCTCCACTAGTGGTACTCGTCGTGTTAATCTAGTTACAAACCCGGTGATATGTCATGAACGAGGAAAGGACCTGGAAGTGTTTGCGACGTAAAACTTTCGAAGTGTTGAATTCAACTTAACCAAGAGGAACCTTTAGTCCAGTAGCTTCCTTGTTAGCAGCAACCATCTATCAATGAAATGTTGAGAGGAACCACACGCTCTGGAATATCGTATTAACTGAGAGATATATACTCCATATACAGGTATTGCTGGAATGTTGCTACATATAAATGGAAAGTTCTCAATGTGAAAATTTAAATCGTCTCTTTTGTCGTAATGTTTCGTTCTAAACCGTCCCTCACTGTCAATTTCGATGTGCATTGCAAGTGATGAAGCATACCTATCTGTGTCTGCGGCATCCATGGGATGGATGCGAACAACGAATTCACCAAACCTAGAATTATTTAGTGAAAAGACATCATCTATATAGCGGAACGTGAAATTAAAGGAAAGCATGCCAAAATTACATAGATGATACGGACAACAGATTGTTATGCTTAATCACACATGATACGGACAATAGCTATAATACAAAATCACTCTGATGATACGGATAGGAGATTTGTAATACGAAATGACAAATGATATGGATGAGATTGTAATTCAAAATTAAACAGATGATATGGATAATAGATAGTAATGAAGAAAAACACATACAAGCGATGTGGGTGGTAAACGTCAGAGAAAACCTACGGAGCAATCACGAATGGACAATCTAGACACACTGGCAACATTGGGTATACAAGGTGCAGGATGAAGACAAACAAAGCCAAAAATACAACACAGAAAAGATGAGCAACACGGACCCAAGCAAAAACAGAGGGTGAACTCTCGAAGGTAAGCAGTTTCTGCTTCGTATGCGACACCCGCCGTGTTACTCATGTGTACAGTAAAGTCCGGTTAAAGTCTTGGCAGTGATAGAGGATTCTACGTAAATAGTAAAAGATCCACTGTCATTTGAGGTATGGATATTTCGTAACGGTCAACCAGATCACGATGACGACCGTAGAAGTTTTATAGCGATGATTTCAACCACAATTATACGGATCATATATTGTAACAAAAACTTACACCCATGCTACTGATAATATATATTAAATACATGTTGTCCTTTTGTCCTTTTTCGTTCGGCCATTGTGCTATCTGTCTTTCTTGGATTTACGAGTTCTGATTATCAGTTTTGTATTTTCAAACTCTTCTTACAGATGACATGGATAATAGACTGTAATACAAAAATACATAGAAAAAAGGAAAAACGATTGATGTGAATGATTTAGAGGAAATACGACGATATATTGACAGTATTTAATCATACCACGAGAAGCTGTACATTACGTTTTATTTATTATTGAATTACAGAAAGAGAACTGAAATTAAAACTAGATAACGAACGAGCAAATTATAAACTGTAGATTTTACCAATGATCATAAACCGTGGAAAGAAGATATATTGGAAAGCTAACAGGTAGTTTACTTGTTGCTAGCCGGCCATTAAAACAAGATGTAGATTTCCCTTAGTTACAATCAATCATATTAAATAGAGATAATGGCTACTTATACGTTTAATCAATCACATAGTAAAACAGAATCAATTTACAATAGTTTACTTTTGTTTTTCTATGGGTGAGAAACGAAGGGAAAATCAATTATCTATTGATGTCTTAATGGCAGAAATAACACTGTAAGTCAGCGATCCGTAGGAGGGGAGACTGCGTGATGGATTACTGTCTCCGAGTTAATTTGAGTACAGAAAATATTTATTACGTTGACGAATTTCAATGAGACAATAGGGGCGATGAGTTAAAGCATTGCAAATCCTACATCACGATAGCGTCTGTAAAATATATTTACCGTTTTATTTTTTAAATTCCTTTTCCTTAAGTCTAAATAATTTTTTTTTATATTAGTGATTTAAAAATCATAACATGCTTAGGTGAAACATAAAAAGCAAGGTATTTCTCTACATGAAAGATCTTAAAACAAATATTTTAAACAAAATCAGATAAAATAATATTTCTAGAAAAAAAAACACAAAAAACATCAGATAAGATAGACAGAGCAAAGTTGTCATGGAAACAAATCAAAAAGAGAAACATGACTGCTCATTAAGGTGCGTGGACCTAATTTCAATGCAGCTGAATAAATCCTTCCTTTATGGAAACCACAATTTATATTTCTATCTGTTTCTATGGTTGTGTTTTTGGGTCTAGTTGCTTTTATGATTTGTTAGGTCAGTGCTTCATGTTGATGATAAAATATTCCAGATCAGTTGTTGGTATTTTGAGGTTTAGGTATGCCAGCGTAGTACCTTGTGTGGTTGTATCTTAGGATAAGATTTTCCAGATCAGTTGTTGGTATTTTGAGGTTTAGGTATGCCAGCGTAATACCTTGTGTGGTTGTATCTTAAGGATAAGATTTTCCAGATTAATTGTTGGTATTTTGAGGTTTAGGTATGCTAGCGTAGTACTTTGTGTGGTTGTATCTTAGGATAAGATTTTCCAGATCAGTTGTTGATGTTTTGAGGTTTAGGTATGCCAGCGTAGTACCTTGTGTGATTGTATCTTATGGATAAGATTTTCCAGATCAGTTGTTGGTATTTTGAGGTTTAAGGTATGCCAGCGCAGTGCCTTGTGTGATTGTATCTTATGGATAAGATTTTCCAGATCAGTTGTTGGTATTTTGAGGTTTAGGTATACCAGTGCAGTGCCTTGTGTGATTGTATCTTATGGATAAGATTTTCCAGATCAGTTGTTGGTATTTTGAGGTTTAAGGTATGCCAGCGTAGTACCTTGTGTGATGTGTGATTGTATCTTATGGATAAGATTTTCCAGATCAGTTGTTGGTATTTTGAGGTTTAAGGTATGCCAGCGCAGTGCCTTGTGTGATGTGTGATTGTATCTTATGGATAAGATTTTCCAGATCAGTTGTTGGTATTTTGAGGTTTAAGGTATGCCAGCGCAGTGCCTTGTGTGATTGTATCTTATGGATAAGATTTTCCAGATCAGTTGTTGGTATTTTGAGGTTTAAGGTATGCCAGCGCAGTGCCTTGTGTGGTTGTATCTTAGGAATAAGATTTTCCAGATCAGTTGTTGGTATTTTGAGGTTTAAGGTATGCCAGCGCAGTGCCTTGTGTGGCTGTATCTTAGATTTAGAGTTTGCTAGAGAAATGCATCGTTGTTGTGTTTGTGTTTTGTCAACAATGTTCAATGTCTTCAATCATTAATGACGAGTTTGTTTTGTGCAATTCTGAATGCTGGTTGGGAAATTTGAACTAGTTTGTTGCAAAAATGTGCTTCCATGATAAAATAGAGATTTCTACAATTTTTACAGACTTGGTGGTACAGTAGACAAAAGGTCAATGATATACAAGGAGACATAGCGTGTGCATGAGTGTGTAAGACAGTTATATGTCACAAACATGTCATGTTTAAAGGCAATAAAGAATTTGAATTTGATATATTAGAAACAATTATTTTTTTAATCAAACTTGTTGATTTAAAATTGCCTAGTGTTGTTTTCATACATGTTATTTAACACATGTAATACTAAGTGTGCCAACATTGAAGCAGGAACTGTTTGTTATTTAACACACGTATTACTAAGTGTGCCAACATTGAAGCAGGAACTGTTTGTTATTTAACACACGTAATA
>MJUT01024369.1:1198489-1209075 GCA_002080005.1 Gigantidas platifrons
ACCACTTACAACGGAATTAGGACAAAAAACCGCCCGGTGTGAATCACTCCGGGCGCTGCTCCCATACGTTGAATGGGACCGATTCGTAACCCTAAATTGAGCACAAGCGGAATGAGGGTTACGTTATCGTATCTAAACTGGAACCCTCACATGTGACAGGGTGAGCAGTGTTGTTGTAAAGAAGAACAAGTTCTAATCTTGAACTTTATGCAAAATATTGTACTTTCATTAATTTATATGTAGGATTTCAATCATTTTATGTATGTAATTTCATATGTGCAATTTATGGTTCTTTTGTCCCGTATTGCCGCCATATTGGTTCGAAATTTTATTTCATTAGACATTGGGCGTTTTTATTGCAGAGAAACCAGTTTAGGTTTTAACTCGGTTTTTCAAACTTCGTATTTATTGTCCAAACTGGTTTTGAACCAGTTTTAAACCCGAACCGGTTTTTTTTATTTATCGGCGTTCAACTGAAACTAGTTTCCAAAACTAATCAAACCACCTCCGGGTGTGGTTTCGACGGTTTTACATCTGTTCAAAATGGCGAGCGCTGAAGTTTTGATTTTGGAGTGCAGCATTTGTCTCGAACAGTTTGATTGTTTAGAGCAATTTAATGACAATCCATGCTGTACCAGTGATAGTAATTTATGTTCAACTGATTTAATGAGCCCTTTTTGACTGCAAAGTCTACATGAAGGGTTAAAAGATTGCTGTCTTGCAAATTTGTCTGACGCAAGCATGAAACTTTAAAAAGTCTAAAAAATGTAACTGATTGTAATGCTATTTTGAAAAAAAACTGTATACTCGTTCATATATATATTGCATTAAAATATTGATCACATACAAGTCAGCCATTTTTATTTATATGTATAAAACCATCTATTTATTACAGAAGACAAACCAATGAACTAGTTTCAAACCAGTTTCGAACCAGTTTGTAAACCGGAAAACCAAACTCAAACTGGTTTCTTTGCAATAAAAACGCCCAGTGATAAAGTCCCTCGGTGGGACGAAAATTTTGTCATTCAACGAAGTGTTTAATTCTTTATCACTTTGTTTTGTGTACTTGGTGTTGTTTTACAAACCATTTTAGACGTTTATGAAAAAAAATTTACTTGTATAGTATCGTTATACCGTCACGATCCAACACCCCGTAAGATTGATCGTTGACTGATTTTTCAGACGTCATATATAAATATATATAAACGTCTGAAAAAGTAGCCAACGTATTGAACCTACGGGATATATATATATATATATAGTCTTCATAACATAGAATATCAGTTCAATGAAAGATGGCCATACCCATCATTTAGATATTAGAAGACAAGTCCATCAAAATACATACTTTAGGGGGAAAATTGTCAAAGCAATGAACCATCTTTCGTCATCTGAACACAAGTGGTTGGTATATCATCAAGGTGAGGAAAATTTATAGTTGACAAAATTGAATTCGACTCTTTGTGGAAAATTACGAAGACCTTAAATACCGGTAAACGAATAGTTTGCTTTTCTCAACAACTGTCGTGGCAAGCCAGACAATTCGAACCGATTGTAATCTATTGGAAATAACTGAACTCATAGTTCAATAAAGTATTATTGTACCCCTAAAACTTTGATACATTTTGCATTTAATTACTTTAGAGAATTTGAATGTCTTCCCTTTATGACTAATATATACTGTGGCTTATTTGACACAAGTATTAAAACATACGGATGTATAAGATATTATGCACAGATAAACAGGATGTAATGCTCAATAAATCGGGTTTCAATGTGATAAATATATATTAACACTTAACATAGTATTATGCACTATAGCTCTCGTGACTTACTGTATACATATTCATTTATAACATCTCTGTATTGATTCCATTGAAGGAGAACGAACAACAGGAGCAGACTCATCGGTTCTGCCTGTAAATGAATATTAATGGGTCAACCATGAGTACAAACATGTGTCCTCCAATATTACTGGATGGGTCAACCATGACTACAAACATGTGTCCTCCAATATTACTGGGTCAACATGAGGACAAACATGTGTCCTCCAATATTACTGGGTCAACCATGAGTACAAACATGTGTCCTCCAATATTACTGGGTCAACCATGAGTACAAACATGTGTCCTTCAATATTACTGGGTGGGTCAACCATGACTACAAACATGTGTCCTCCAGTAGTAATGGGTCAACCATGAGTACAAATATGTGTCCTCCAAAATTACTGGGTCAACCATGAGTACAAACATGTGTCCTCCAATATTACTGGGTCAACCATGAGTACAAAGATGTGTCCTTCAATAATACTGGGTGGGTCAACCATGACTACAAACATGTGTCCTCCAATATTACTGAGTCAACCATGAGTACAAACATGTGTCCTCCAATATTACTGGGTCAACCATGAGTACAAACGTGTGTCCTTCAATATTACTGGGTGGGTCAACCATGACTACAAACATGTGTCCTCCAGTAGTAATGGGTCAACCATGAGAACAAACGTACAAACATGTGTCCTCCAATATTACTGAATCAACCATGAGTACAAACATGTCTCTTCCAATATTACTGGGTGGGTCAACCATGAGTACAAACATGTGTCCTCCAATATTACTGAGTCAACCATGAGTACAAACATGTCTCTTCCAATATTACTGGGTGGGTCAACCATTAGTACAAACATGTGTCCTCCAATATTACTGGGTCAACCATGAGTACAAACATGTGTCCTCCAATATATTACTGGGTCAACCATGAGTACAAACATATGTCCTCCAATATTACTGGGTCAACCATGAGTACAAACATGTGTCCTCCAATATTACTGGGTCAACCTGGAGAATACACTTAGCATAGGTATCGAACCGGTGAAAGTAGTAAGAACATAGACATCTAATTTAGTATGCACGACACATGACTGGAATAAACTTATCAGGTACGCTCAAACTCAAAGACGGCAAGCCAACTGATAGCAAGATAGCAACACCGTCGTGTGCGCTACATTCGATATCTATGTGTTTATTTCATGTTATCCATCCTTGAAATATGACATCTTAAGCTATAATTCTGAGAAATATAATCCACATTACAATCAATAATATCTCATAAATTCTTGAACAGAATATAAGAAAATTCGTATTAGATGATTATTATGTAATCAGATATGCACTAATTGTTATGTTTTGAACAAAATTATAGCTGTCAAGATTTATCCACATTTATGCATGGATAGATGTTGGGGCAAATTAATATAATCAAACTAAGATGTTTCTTGTATCATTTTTATTTCTATTTTCTAGCTATCCATTAATATCTACCACCATAATGTGTGGAGTCATGTTAGGTTCATTCCTATCATTGCAAGACAATTAGTTGGACATGTGCTCGGTTTTAATACCTAAAGATCGGGAAGGCTCATAGCTGATTGATCAATTAAAATGAACCATGATGATACCCCATCCGTGATGTCGCTTTGCGCTAGAAAAAGAAATAAAATTTTGATGGTATAAAAGGGGTAATCAGAATCCGTAAATCGACGAAGGACAGACAACACAATGGTCAAAACTAGAAGTACAAAACGATAAACAATTGTCTACAAAACATACACATAAAACTAAAGATTGAGCAACACGAACCCCACTAAAAACCGGGGGTGTATTCGATTGCTCTGGAATGATAAGCAGTTCCTGCTACACTAGTTGCACCCGTCGTGTTAACTCTAGTTACAAACCCATGAATGAGGAAAAGACCGATTGTGATTACGACCAACTGAACATATCCATGGTGATTTGTGGCAACGATATTCCGTAGCGGTTAACCAAGTCATGGCGGCGACCGTAAAACTTTCGAAGTGATGACTTCAACTCAACCAAGAGGAACCGTTGGTTCAGTAGCTTACTTGTTAACAGTAAACCCTCTATCAATGAAATCATGACAGGAACCACAAGCTATAGAATATCGGATCAGCTGCGTGGTTAATGCCGAAAGACACAACAAACACTAATTAGATTGATTGCAATACTGCATGTATTTTATTGATAAAAGTAAAATATATAAATGCTAGGCAACAAAGACAAAACAAATGAAAAATTTAAATCAATGAGGACAATATAGGAACTTGAGATAGGTTATATCACAAGGGCACTAATCTTCTTATGGAAGGTATCCGTCGTGAAGATTTAATTTACTTAGTTGGGATTGAGTATAAAATCAAATCGAAGGAATATTTTATGCGTACACAAGACGAAGTGGTCATCTTTTCTAAAAATGACAACTATACATCGTGCGGAGTTAATTGTTGACATACTTGGAAAATCTTGATCAATGAAACACATTCCAGACAATTGTACAGTCTAAATAAGATTATATAGTTAATTGTAACTCTTTTCTGATATATCACGAATAAAGTGCCAGAGAAACCCTGTAGGGTTCACGCTGAGGTGACTTTTTACGATAACATTATAGTTTACCAATCTGGTGACGTGTTAATTACTTCAAGACCGTAGATGTATATACAAGTCCTTAGTAACTTTTAAATGTCAAAAAGTAGAAAAACATGTATTTTCTATTAAATAAGCATTTAAACCTTACAGTTGTAAGTAGTTGTCATTAAACATGTATGTTATTACCTCCTGTCACACACATAGCATAGTTCAATCAATTGTCGGAGATACTATGTCTTGCCTGGAAGCGCTACTATTCGGTTTAATGCCAGCATGTATTTCCGCATAGTGTATTTTTTTTATAGACTCGTGTGTTCCGTACATACAAATGGCTAGATGTTTACGACAAGTGAAATCGGGATATTAAAACTCAAACGTCCAATCGTTTTACGTCCTAGTTCTGACTACACAAGCCATCAAATATTTACCGGACATGTGTAGGAGTTTAAGGATTCTATCGCTGTTCCGCAATATAACATTATTACCAACTAAAGGTAACCTCTTTAACAACTCGGTTACAAATTGTTTATAATGAAATGTAGTTGTGCAACCTTTAAGTCGTTATTTTCACAAAATCGTTATTGTAGATTTATTAACACTTAATATGTGTCAATATGAACATTGGTGTAATATTTTATACGCAACTTCTTCTAAACACAAAATGTAAACATATTTAAAACTTGTTTTGTATAATAGACATCTTGATCTATTTTTCCACAGAAGAAAAGTTTGAAGATATGAAAGGGGTAATTATAAGCGGTAAATCGAAAAGTGACAGTGAAGATAATTGCTACGAAAACAGAAAAGCAATGGTCAACAAAACACTGCACAGGGAACTGATGATCTAGCAACAGGAATCCCACTAAAAACCGGCGGTGAACTCAGATGCGTCGGAGAGATAAGCAGTTCCTGCTTCACTAGTGACACACGAAGCGTTACTCTTGTTACAAACGCGGTGATAAGTCAGGATAAAACAGGAAAGGATGACCAGACCATGACAAACAGAACATATCTGCGGTTATTTGTTACACATATATACCGTAATGGTCAGCCAGGTCATTGTGGCCACCAAAAAACGTCCGAGGGGATGACTGAAAATGGACATACTCCATATACAAGTGCTGCTGGAATGTTGCTTCATATAAATGGAGTATTCACCGTCGGAATATTGATATCATTGCTTTTGTCGTAAACTTTTGTTCTCAACCATCACTGTTGATATCATATCTAGGTGTAGGTAGTCAAAGTATAATACCTGTGATTTCCTTTATTTCAATATCAATGGAATAGATGCGATCAACTTAGACCCTAACGTGGGATTATTTAGTAAAATAACTTCCTCTAAATAGCGGAAAGTGACATTAAGGATCTAGCAAGTTTCTATATATTTTTCTTAAGAAGCCCCTGGAAAAAAGTCTGTTTCATACGAATAAAGGAACATGTCGGCCAGAGGAGTAGCATAGTCGATATTCATAGAAATGCCGACTGTCTGTTGAAAAACACGTCCAAGTAAAAGTGTCCACGTAAAAATACGTCAGCATCTCAAACATTCTTATGAAATCAGTTTCAGAGAACTTGTTTTGTTTAGAGTATTTTGTTTTGTTATAAAATAAGATTTGTCCTTCCCTTAAACAGGATATTTTCATCTATGTTGACCATTATGTATTTTGTATTTTAGCTTTGAGTGTGGAATAGTTGTAAAAGGATAGAGAAGTCAAATGATTTAATGATATTACAAGAGGAGATGGACGTTGATTGTACATATACCCTATAGATCTGTACATTTTTCAGAATCCACATTAATTCACACCATCAGCTAGTGTCACAGCAAGTTTGAAGTCCAATGTTGTCCACTGATCCCATGGATGTGAATGATCTGTAAAAGGCTTTGTGGGGCATTGGGCAGATCCAGCAATGTTGTTCTTTTTTAAGGACACTTGTGTAATCTAGGAATCCAGTAGAGCGATGGAATATCGAATTCTTCATATTGAAAAAAAAAAAAAGCAACAAAGAAACCACACATACACAACACAAACCTATGATAGGATTTCCTCTTTCGTAAGTGTCGCCAGGGTATATGTGGAGTTGCAAAGACAATTGTCAAAGTCTAATTCTGTTATTGCAAACGGCCTATATAATGTGATCTTAATTCGAAACCGACATTGTTAGGGGCTTTGGTTGCCAGACAATGACATACTAGTCATTGGTAAACCAACATCAATCAGGGGAGGCTTAGTCTTGAAGTCGTCAGTTTTGAGATCCTGAAATACGTGCATATAGCTATGTTACATATATTGGTTGCAATAAATGTAGTATAGGAATACGAAATTACAGGAGCAGACTGATATTTTAAGTAGAGATAGATTTTAGATTTGGCTGAGAATGATATTGCCCAGCATCATGATCTACGTTGGCAATATCCAAGACGATTGGTGTAAGCCTATATTGATGCAATTGAACGTGGATTTACTTACTATTTCCACTTATATGTGCAAGTAATTTTACCATATATGGCCTACACATGCCTTAAACAAAAACAAAAATTGAAATTGTATAGTATCATAAGTATATTTTGTAAAACATGTGGGATATTAAGGAATAAGGGTAATAACAAAATTACCGAACTCCGAACAATCTTCTAAAGGGAAAGTCAAAACTCATAAGTATATAAACAGACAAAATCAGTCAACAACCGGAAAAACTGGGAAAACCGTAATGACCCTGACTTGGTACAGGCATTTCCAAAGAAATGGTGGGTTGAATCATATTTTAAGGAAGACCACTCTGGAAGTTGTTTGGAAGTGCGCAAGTTACTTGTTTCTCTTGATAAAATTTTGCACGTTTCAACATAGCTGATCAGAACGTCACCATGCATGAAACAATGTGTTAATGTTAGTTACCAGATTGAGGGAACACAAACACATATTTAGTTGTGTGGACATTATGATTTTGAAATATATTTGGCTTGGCGCATGCATGTTATGGTAGTTTTTATATACAACTATTTGAGGTGAAAGGTGATTGTTCGTTTTGTGGATATTGGTGGAATTGTCGATCATCACTATTTCTTTTTATTATGAACCCGTTCGTTTTCGTGGTCATCTAACAAATGAATTTAAATAATTGTTATTTTTTTCATTTTAACTGGTTGTATTATCTTTTTTATTTTGAAAACACATCAAACAGGATATGCTTCAACCGACTCAGCCCGTTAAGCATCAGCATATAACACTCTATCTCTGATTGCATATCCTATGATTACAGAAATTGTATGTCTAATAGTATAGCATGTCTATTTCGTGTATTTAAACGAGCTGTTCAGAGCTCCGTAATTTATCATTATTCCTAAACTAGTTTTTCTTTCTGATATTCATTTGGAGTGTAATGAATAACATCATCAGAAACACATACAAATAGCATGCACACAAAAAGTTTAATAATGTCAGTATCATGAATGTTATCATTAAATGAATAACGTTATATAGCCCCAGTCTTTAAATCTCATATCTCTTTTATAGACCATATGAATACAAAAACTTGATAATGTTTAAATTTTCATTAACTAATCTTATATCTCCAAAACGTGGTGATATTTAAACATGCCCTATAAATTTACCTTCTCCAGAAAGAATACCTTGAGAAGTTTAACAACAAATTACTTTCATATCTGTTGTGTGGTTTGTAGACGTCAATCAGATGATATATGTGATGAATTAGAATGTTCACCTGAACACAAGAATAACATACGGATTTATTTTAAACCTTGCATACAACAATAACGGTTAGGATTTGAAAAATGATTTTAAATGTCATTTTAAATAAATGATGGTATTAGTAGACACTCAGGGTGAAATGTTTATCATCGATAACTTGGTGACAAGTCTCTATACAAGGTAAGTAACATCTTCAACGGTTTATCTTCTTCTTTTCTTACCATATATAATACAAAACATATAAAGTTATTTTTGTTGATGATAGGGTTGATGATGGGAGGGTTTGGGGAGTTTTAAGTATTTTAAATATTATTTCTTACTGTCCTGGTTTTATTGTTTATTTCATGTTTTGCAGATCAATTTTGGTGTGTTTCACAAACTTTTACGCGAATCGGAACATCTAATCAGAGTAAATTACTCACAAAGAAATACAACAAAATATTCAAATAAAATTTTATGTATGTTATTCATGCTATATTTATTTTGATTTTTGTAAATTAAATTTCTCGACGGGAGTGGGATAATATACATATATTTAATATTGTATAGTTGCTAAGCGTGAGTTAGATCATGTCATTTTATTGTAATTTGTAAACGTTCTTTTTAACATAGCACCCCAGTGATCACCCATTCTATATAAATGACATTTGAATAATTATATTGAAAGTATTTAACAGTTTAAAGTCCTGGCTCGTTTGCTATCTAATTTAAAGTAGGTTTTTAAATTTCCGAAAGGTAAGCATAAGATATAATGTACAAAATAGGTAATACTGGAGTACTTATATGACCAAATGTAAATATCATTGAATTACACACAACAGAACTATCACATATCAAACAAAATATATATAATGACATTCCATATTTCATGTTAATCGTTGTATACAGGTTTAAAGCATGTCTTTTTATAAACATTAACCGTTATATATACAGTCAATATTTCCAAAATATACACTAATAATTTAGCATGATTAATTAGAGTTTAAAGATGCCAAAGTAAATTTTTGTCAGATTTATTATATTTTGGAAAACTTTGAAGTCGTTTAAATTGAGGAAACGAGTTGTGCAGAAAAACTTAATTGCATGTCAAATCCCTCCATTGATGCATGTAACTCCACAAACTCAATATTCCAACGAGATAAGAATTTTTTTTTTTGAGCTGTTAAAAAGTGTCTAAATAAACTTTAAAAAAATAAGAATCAAAAATGGACAATACAGAGACACAGAGAGCATTGGACATAAGACACAGAGATCATTGGACATAAGACACAGAGATCATTGGACATAAGACACAGAGAGCATTGGACATAAGACACAGAGAGCATTGGACATAAGACACAGAGAGCATTGGACATAAGACACAGAGAGCATTGGACATAAGACACAGAGAACATTGGACATAAGACACAGAGAACATTGGACATAAGACACAGAGAGCATTGGACATAAGACACAGAGAACAGTGGACATAAGACACAGAGAACATTGGACATAAGACACAGAGAGCATTGGACATAAGACACAGAGAGCAATGGACATAAGACACAGAGAGCATTGGACATAAGACACAGAGAACATTGGACATAAGACACAGAGAGCATTGGACATAAGACACAGAGAGCATTGGACATAAGACACAGAGAGCATTGGACATAAGACACAGAGAACATTGGACATAAGACACAGAGAGCATTGGACATAAGACACAGAGCGAGGACATACAACAAAGCAAAAAACAAAAACAAACAAACGAAAACACAAGAAACTAAACAGATGTGGAACGCGGACCCCATCCATAAACCGGGGACGAACGGGACGAACCGAGGTGCTCGTGAAGGGTATGCAATTCCTGATGGTTTTTGTTATGAAACATCCACCGTGTTACTTACATAGTCAAGCCCGGGAACATTCTTGACGGTGTCTGCTCATTCAAAGTAGAACCATTATATGCGTCATGTCAACCGTGGATTTGAAGGTACAATAGTGGCCATTGAAAACATTATTATATAAAAGTTGCATTAGAATACTAGTAACTAATAAGTATACAATATAAAGTCGGTTTACTTTGACAAAACCTCGTTAACGTTACACATTCGTTGACAATACTGACAAGCAATAGAAGCCATTAAAGTATCACTCGTCAGTGCTCATGTTTGTCGTCGCTTGTTTTCAATAAACGCAATGGACGCTGACTAGCAAGATATATAAATCTGCTAGTTCTCTCAAAAAGAAAGTTTTGAATATGAGTTTCTATGGAATATGATATAGCTATGAGAGCTTTCGTGGAAGATGAAATAGTTGTTCTGAGTTTTCTGTTGAAATCGTTCAGTCTTGTGAATTGTAATGAGGGATATATACACTAGGATGGCCCTATGGTGGATGTCTTGTAGTGAGGGAGGTATACATTAGGATGGCCCTATGGTGG
>MJUT01024369.1:1209604-1256346 GCA_002080005.1 Gigantidas platifrons
TGTCTTGTAGTGAGGGAGGTATACATTAGGATGGCCCTATGGTGGATGTCTTGTAGTGAGTGAGGTATACACTAGGATGGCCCGATGGTGGATGTCTTGTAGTGAGGGAGGTATACATTAGGATGGCCCTATGGTGGGTGTCTTGTAGTGAGGGAGGTATACATTATGATGGCCCTATGGTGGATGTCTTGTAGTGAGGGAGGTATACATTAGGATGGCCCTATGGTGGATGTCTTGTAGTGAGGGAGGTATACACTAGGATGGCCCTATGGTGGATGTCTTGTAGTGAGGGAGGTATACACTAGGATGGCCCAATGGTGGATGTCTTGCTTGTCATATTTAAAGGCAAGCTAATGGCTAATGCCAGAACAGGTTGTTCCGCACGACATCAGCAGAAGCCACTCCTAATATATTGTTGCTCATTACAAAAGGCTGCTGTATGTATGTTGTGTTTGTTTGTTTACAATGAGTATGGTCATCTTTAAACAAGACACCACCCTGTACTTCACTTTTCATGGCATGGTTTGTGTTGTATTGATAGTATGTATACATAGAAAAGTAACAAGGAACAAATTATTTTCTCCGTTCTAGTGCACAAATTGTTCGATAGCGTTAAAACAATTGTGACCTCATGACAGTTGATGAAGCAATCAAGCAGCTATTAAAAAAGACCAATAAATACATATCTACAAATAAACATGTATTACCTTTCAGAAACCCATGAATACGTCATGACTTTCCGACTAAAGTTTTAGTTCTATTTTCCCTCAAGGATATTGTGGGCTATTTATTCATTTACTCGCGTGTATTTGCAGGTCTGAATATAGAATATATCTTCCAGAGGAATTCACAATTAATCACAGCATGTATAATAGAAAATAATACAAAAATAATAAGAAATATTTTTGCAAGCCTAAATGTAAATTTTGTTAGATTTTGTATATCGTATAAAATAAATAGCAATAAATTGGTCTGACCATTTATTTTGTGGAGTGAAGCAAAAATCAAAAGACCATTCTGAATATTGATCCGATTTCTTTTAATCTTGTTAATAATTCATTGAAAAAATTAATTTCAATGTAACATAAGTAATACCTTTATAATTGATATTATTATAATCTATTAAACTCCAGTGTAGTACAGAATTAGAAGATTTAAACGGTCAGGTTATATTTAACATAGAACTATTCAGTAATGCTGTTGTCTGTCTAATCACTGATTACAACCAGTGTCACGTTTTGAAATTCGAAAAATTCATATGAAGTACGTGTTAATATGACATTGTCATTAACGAATTCTCTAATAGATAGTAAGTATTGAGCTTGATCGGTGTCTGGGAGAAGATGTAATCTATTGGAATGACTGCAAATTATCCTAATATTTTTGTATGTGTCCCAAATGACCAGGGATATGTTCCGTTCGTGGTAACCACAATCCGGTCCTTACCGCATCTATGACTTATCATTACCGGGTGTCGAACAAGAGTAATACCACGAGTGCCACTAGCGGAGCAGGAACGGCCTACCCTTCCGGAGCACCTGAGTTCTCTGTCGTTTTCTTTTCTTGTTCTAGTAGGGTCCATGTTGTCAAATTACATGTTTCACATTTTTGGTTACGTTTTGTGATGTCCACTGCGATTCCCGCGTAAAAACGATGTTTGCTTTGTTTTTACTCCCATTCGTTTTGAAGGAGTTCATGTTTTATTTATGTTATTTGCATTCATTTACGTATACTGGTGCCCAACACGATTTAAATACCAGGCGATGTTCGTATCGTTTAACAGCAACACGACGGGCGTCACCAGTGGAAACCGTCGTGTCTCTTCCGGAGCACCTGAGTTCACCTGCGGTTTTAAGTGGGATTCATGTTGCTCAATATTTAGTTTTCTGTGTACTGTTTGTAGACTACTGTGGGTGGGTGGGTTTTGGGTGTGTGTGTGTGTGGGGGNTTAACCATTAGAGATTTAGATATAAATATAACTATCGTTAACTTTAAAAGGTTAACATCTAAACTGGTGGGAGGTAGTTGTTCGTGTATTGATATTAGTTGAATTGTTGACCATCGCTGTTTAAACTTACTTTTCATAATTCCAAATAGACAATATAATGATATTTACTGATTACTGCGGTTGATTTGACCATTAACTAGAAATGACAGACATGTATGGTGAACATTTACTCTATTGTACGATTGATATCACAATGAAAACTCAAACTACGTAATAAATATGGACACTGTCTAAATATGGATTCAAATTTCACTTGCATTCGTCAGTTTAAAACTCAAACTACGTAATAAATATGGACACTGTCTAAATATGGATTCAAATTTCACTTGCATTCGTCAGTTTAAAACTCAAACTTGATTTTTCTCCTGGGAACTGAAGTACTTGTTACCTCCATGTTTCCATTAAATTGTTTTTCCTTTTTTTTTGGTACACGAGTTTCCTTTAGTGTATTTATCTTTGCGGGATCTAGGGGTCATGACCATACAAAGAATTAATTCATGGATGTATCATATCATTTGACAAATACAACATTCAAATCTACGTTAATATCATATTTGTTTGCGATATATTTTCGTTACTAGAGCAAAATTAATTTTGATAATATCGGTGTTGACATAAGTATATATATAGGCTCTGTCCAATAATCTTCTTTCTTTCTTTTTTTCTTTTTTTTTTCACATCACCAATATTTCAAGACGATCATAAAATAACTACATATTACTGACTATCATTTTCTATGAGAAATTTAATATAAAGTGAAGCCCAGTTTCTAAATTTTAATCTGGATGAACCATGAGAAAATAGAACTTAAAAGAACCGTCCATTTATCTAATACTTGACGTGTCCAGTAGACATTGAAGCCATACGTGTGATAAGTAGCTGTCGTGGCTGTGTTTGTTGTGTAATCCTAGATGGCAGGTCTACCGACGATATGGAATATTGATATAAATCCAAATATTTAACCAGGAATTATTTCATAAAATAAATATAACGTTAAAACAATATGGGAGATAAGTATTAGTTTAGAAAATGACACCCCGTTTGATGTTGCGTGTATTGATAAGTTCATACAGTACACTGCTTCATAGCTTTAATTACAATGTTTTTGTCATATCAACTAATTTATAATTCTATCTGTAACTATCATATATATGATCTATAAACATGCAATCATTAGGTCAAGAACAAACTAATATGAAACAATAAAGTTCTGTAAAAGAAGGACAAGGAAAACGCTTCACTTGGTTCTCGAGAGTTTTACATCATATGATTATCACGTGGTTTTTATTGCTAGTTCCTATCATACGCATACTAATATCACGTGAACTTATGGGACACGTGCATTGTTCTCATTGTATAGTTAATTTATGAATTAAAAAAAAATAACAAGCCACAAAACTCCTCTGACAAATTTCATAAACATACAAAATACAAGGACTGAGACTATTGGATATATATGTCCTTGTTTGGGGCAGACATACAAATGTAATTAGTATAAAACTATTATTGATATATTAATGCCCCGAGTGGAGCTGGAACTACGTACCCCAGTGTGTAGTGAAGTTCGTGTTGCTTGATCCTAGTTGTCTGTTGGAACTACGTACCCCAGTGTGTAGTGAAGTTCGTGTTGCTTGATCCTAGTTGTCTGTTGGAACTACGTACCCCAGTGTGTAGTGAAGTTCGTGTTGCTTGATCCTAGTTGTCTGTGTAGTGTTTTGTGGAATATTGTTTGTCGTTTCATTTGGCTGTAAAATTGTCTGTCCTTGGGATTTACGATTTCTGTTTACTGATTCGATATTTTCAAACTTTTTTTTATGCATGTGGTGTCCTAGGAGTAATGGTCTTTAACGAACTGATTCCCTAAGTTGCTACCTGATATCTAGTTAATTACCAGCATTCATCGACCCTTATATTGAACTGTCCATGTTTATATTATTTTTTGTGAGTTTGTGGTCTTTCACAGTGGATGCGATCGAATCTGTTCATGCTTTAAATTGTTTATTTATATCCATATTACCGTTAGAGATTCAATCATCAAGAAGGTAAGGATGGGATCCCATTTATTGATTTAACCCCATCCGAATGTCAAACGCCACATGTCGTGATAGCATTGGTGTTCGGTGATTTGAGAGCTGGTTGTTGGTTTTGTAGTTATTGGTGAAATTGTTGACGATCATTGTTTAAATTATATCTTCATTTCATTTCAAACATTTTATTGAGTAAATCAAAAGGATTGGATAACAGGCTAAGCCTATACAAATCCTCTCCTATAACAAGATGAACAAATAAACAATTAAAGACAAATAATACTATTTAGTACACCATTTCTGCATTCAATAATTAATATGACCAAGTCAATGAACCATGTTAACAAATTTCAAAATAACTGTTTGGACAAAGAGAAAAAAAATTTAAACTGAAATGCAGTAAGGGCAACTAATGTTTATGTTAACTAATTTTACAATACTTTACAGCCAATCTAATCAATAAAGTCATCTTTATAAAATTTCAGAATATCTTGAATAGAATAGTAAAAGATTATTTGTTATGTAATTAGAAAAAAAAATAACAGAAAATTAAAGATGTCAAAAGATTTAGGTTATATACATATTAGATTAACATAATAAAAAGAAAAAAAAATACAAAAATGTAATAAGAAAAAAAAGAGATAGAGAATGATTTAATTATATCTTCATTATGGTCATCTGCACGTTTACAGCACTTAAGTTTACGTTTTTGATATCTAAATCAACAATCACCACTTTAATCTGCATTCTAGATAATTATGATAATTACATTTAAGCTTATGACAAGAAAGTTTAAATAGCGAAGGTCAACAATCATTTCTAACTTTAACTCACTGAACTCAAAAAGGAACCACGACAAACCACGTTGGAAATGGAAATCAAGGTCTTGGCTTGTAACACGAACAAACATATGGCGGGATTAAACCGGTTAATAGGATCCCAACCCCCTCTTGATAACTAGATCTTTAACGGCAATACATCCCAACAAACGACAACGAACCAGCACAGATTCGATTCCACTCAAATAGGCCACATACTATCACAAGAATGAATGACAATATAAACATGGATAGAATAATAGCAGGATCAAAAACAAAAATGTTAAAAAGACGAAGAAACAAAATAATATTTCGGTAGTTATTCCGACAATATATTTATTCGGCTGAATAGAGATGGACCTTTTGACCCAAATTATACAAAAAGACGATATTATTGTCAATACAATGAAGTATATTGGCAATTTGTCACTCATGAGAAATGTAATTTTACTTCGTTATTTGATAAATTATATATTAAAGGAAAGAGTACAATATATCGATACCCCAATAGATAAGTCAATACAAATTGTAGAATTATTAACAAAACATTTCTCATGAATCCGGGAGAGAGATCACATACTTCAACATGGTAGCCCTCCTCATTCCACGACACACAGACTGGCATCATCAATAAAAAAAAAAGTATCAAGTGCAAATTGGGTAAAAGAAGAACTCTACTGACATAGGAATATCAGGAATATCAGGAATATGTCCCCATGAAGATGAGACTCAGAAATACAGACTATTCATTATTACGACTATTATTTCTCTAGGAAAAAACCACCTAGTTTAGATATTTTCTGTTTGTTAGAACAGGCTCTAGAATAAAACCACCTAGTTTAGACATGTTCTATTTATTGGAACAGGCTCTAGAATAAAACCACCTAGTTTAGACAGGTTCTGTTTATTAGAACAGGCTCTAGAATAAAACCACCAAATTTAGACAGGTCATGTTTATTATAACAGACTCTAGAATAAAACCACCTAGTTTAGACAGGTTCTGTTTATTAGAACAGGCTCTAGAATAAAACCACAAAATTTAGACAGGTCATGTTTATTATAACAGGCTCTAGAATAAAACCACATAGCTTAGACAGGTTCTGTTTATTAGAACAGGCTCTAGAATAAAACCACCAAATTTAGAAAGGTCATGTTTATTATAACATGCTCTAGAATAAAACCACCTAGTTTAGACAGGTTATGTTTATTATAACAGGCTCTAGAATAAAACTACCAAATTTAGACAGGTCATGTTTATTATAACAGGCTCTAGAATAAAACCACCTAGTTTAGACAGGTTCTGTTTATTAGAACAGGCTCTAGAATAAAACCACCAAATTTAGACAGGTCATGTTTATTATAACAGGCTCTAGAATAAAACCACTTAGTTTAGACAGGTTCTGTTTATTGGAACAGGCTCTAGAATAAAACCACCTAGTTTAGACAGGTTATGTTTATTAGAACACATTCTAGAATAAAACCACCAAATTTAGACAGGTCATGTTTATTATAACAGGCTCTAGAATAAAACCACCTAGCTTAGACAGGTTCTGTTTATTAGAACACATTCTAGAATAAAACCACCAAATTTAGACAGGTCATGTTTATTATAACAGGCTCTAGAATAAAACCACCTAGCTTAGACAGGTTCTGTTTATTGGAACAGGCTCTAGAATAAAACGACCTAGTTTAGACAGGTTCTGTTTATTGGAACAGGCTCTAGAATAAAACCACCTAGTTTAGACAGGTTATGTTTATTAGAACACATTCTAGAATAAAACCACAAAATTTAGACAGGTCATGTTTATTAGAACAGGCTCTAGAATAAAACCACTTAGTTTAGACAGGTTCTATTTATTGGAACAGGCTCTAGAATAAAACCACCTAGTTTAGACAGGTTCTATTTATTGGAACAGGCTCTAGAATAAAAGCACCTAGTTTAGACAGGTTATGTTTATTAGAACACATTCTAGAATAAAACCACCAAATTTAGACGGGTCATGTTTATTAGAACAGGCTCTAGAATAAAACCACCTAGTTTAGACCGGTTCTGTTTATTAGAACAGGCTCTAGAATAAAATCACCTGGTTTAGACAGGTTCTATTTATTGGAACAGGCTCTAGAATAAAACCACATAGTTTAGACAGGTTCTATTTATTAGAACAGGCTCTAGAATAAAACCACATAGTTTAGACAGGTTCTGTTTATTAGAACACATTCTAGAATAAAACCACCAAATTTAGACAGGTCATGTTTATTATAACAGGCTCTAGAATAAAACCACTTAGTTTAGACAGGTTCTATTTATTAGAACAGGCTCTAGAATAAAACCACCTAGTTTAGACATATTCTGTTTATTGGAACAGGCTCTAGAATAAAACGACCTAGTTTAGACAGGTTCTGTTTATTGGAACAGGCTCTAGAATAAAACCACCTAGTTTAGACAGGTTATGTTTATTAGAACACATTCTAGAATAAAACCACCAAATTTAGACAGGTCATGTTTATTAGAACAGGCTCTAGAATAAAACCACATAGTTTAGACAGGTTCTATTTATTGGAACTGGCTCTAGAATAAAACCACCTAGTTTAGACAGGTTCTGTTTATTGGAATAGGCTCTAGAATAAAACCACCTAATTTAGACAGGTTATATTTATTGGAACAAGCTCTAGAATAAAACCACCTAGTTTAGACAGGTTATGTTTATTAGAACACATTCTAGAATAAAACCACCTAGTTTAGACAGGTTCTGTTTATTGGAACAGGCTCTAGAATAAAACCACATAGTTTGAACAGGTTCTGTTTATTAGAACAAGCTCTTAAGTAAAACCACTTCACAGTTAGCTAAGATAATGTAAAGCGCAATTTTATAGGAATTATTTTCATCTTGAACGTTATGTTATAAATCGCAGCTTATGTCTTACTATATAAATATTACCTTTTTTAATAATAAGAAATAGTTTCGCTTGATATATTTCAAGTACGTGTCTCCATAAATATGAAAAAGAAAAGTCAATATTGCTAAAACGTAATTAGCTGACAGATATTATTGTTACAGGTAGCCGTAATGAACAGATTTTTGCATTGTAAATTGACAAAAGAATTTGATATAATCTACACATAACCAAGCGGACACTTATGTTGTAATTAAAAACCATTTGAATGGAAAGTACATTTACCGAAATGCAGCAATGGCAGTGAGTATTTTTCTTGAACTTTTTTTTTGACAAATCACAACATTTATATAAAGCAATTTTTAAAAATTAATAATAATAATAATAATAAAAAAAATCATATATAATAATTATTCAGAAACAAGAAGAAATATGTAAATTTGATATGATTTGTCCAAATTTCTTTTCATGGAACACCTTTATGTCAAATTATCATATTTTATTTAGGAAGATAAAGTTATTCTGAAATTAGGATTTCCCGTGTAACCGATTAGCGGTTTGTCTCTTACTCCCATTAGTTTTCTAAGATTCTATTATATTTATGTTATTTGTATTTATTTATGATATTTGTATTTATATACGCGTACTAATTTAGTATTCAACATAATTTCCCTTCCGGAGAACCCGAGTTTATATCTGTTTTTTAGTGGGATTCGCGTTTCTCAATCTATTTCCCTGTGCAGTGGTTTGTCGGCTATTGTTTGTCATTTCTGTCCTTTTCTTTAGGTAATTGTATTTTAGTGGGGTTCATGTTTCTAAGTATATTTCTCTGTGCAGTGTTTTGTCGTTTTATGGACAATTGTTTATCTTTCAGGTCTTTTCTTTCGACAATGCATTGTATCGACTGTCCTCCGATTGACCCTCCTTTCTGTATATAATATAAATACTCTAGTTACGTTATCAGTATTTTGTTATTTTTCTCTGTATCAATGTATTTTGCTGTATGAGAATAAAGATGCTCTATATTGGGGGTTTCTGATTACCCCTTTTTTTTTGTATCTTCAAATTGTTCTTAGAATGAATGCTATTAATTGATACTAGTATTATGTCCCATGCAGATTTATTGTTTACCGTAGAACTAAAATCATAATTCTTAAAATATTCGTGTATTGTGTCTGTTAAAATACTACAATGAGTTTACTAAAATGAAGCTCAAGAGAGAAGAGAGAATAAAGAAGAAGAATAATCAAAATGGTATCATATTCCATGTGAATGATATTAAAACTGGGTTCCTGACATGTGTTTCACCTTGCATGATATACAGTGTATTATTAAAATCGTGTCTAATGTTGTTAATTATCTGATGTTTATCAGTAGTAATCACCTTCCGTTAATTAGTGATCCTTCCTGACCAGAATCTATTAAGGTACAGATTGGTAGACCAGTTTTTATTATAAAGTAGTTTGAAGAAAAGATTTACAAGTAAAGTTTAAAGATACCAAAGTGTTAATCGAATTTGATGTCTCTATCACGACATCATGGATGAGTTTAAATGATACTTTCTTGTCAGGTTTGGTAATTAATTGTGTTTATGTATACAAGACAAAGAATATCACACATGTTTAATATAATCAGAATTGCTCCGTTGATTTTGAACCCAATGTTTATACTATTATTCTTTCAAGACGTGATTTAGACTTTCTTCCTACATAAGAGAGACTTTTACTCTAATTGTTTTTTTTATTTCACAGATAACGATGAAAGGTAGCTGCACTTGGAATGATAGCGTATGTCTTAGAAGACTTTTTACTCTAAACAAGAAGTTGTAACTATCCTTTTTTCTATACTGGACATCAATACTGAATATCAGGATGCCTACAGGTACATTCACTCTATTCGTCGTACTTCCGGATGAAAATGTGTGCACACTTCGTAATGTAACTTCCGGTACTAACATTGAAGAAGTTAAAGCAAGAGTAGAATTATGTGCAGGTCTGCCATCACATATTTACAGCTTACAATACCCAGATGGCGAGAACTTGGAAGATCACAAGAAGCTTGTTATACAGGAGAACATAAAGGATGGCTATGTACTGAGAGTACACATCTATGAACACTGGGAAACCTTGTACACTGCCATAGCTAAAAATAATATAGAAAGTGTTTACCACAATGGCGGCGTACATTTAAAAGGAAATATGGTGATAAATGCCGAGGATTCTGGTAAAGTGGAGAGTGTAGTTTATGACCGTGGATGTGTGGCATTATATATAGCAAGTTACCTAGGTTTACTAAGAATGTGCAATATGCTTCTTTCAGTTGGTAAGTATAAATAGTGAGTTTAATGAGTGATAAAACAAACATAGAGCACGCATATCAGAATGAACATTCATCCGAAGAGGATATCTGGATGTACATCGACAATGGTACATAAAAAAAACGCCAAAAAAAAACAAAAAAAAACAAACACAAAATAAAAATAAAAAACAAAAAAACAATAAACCACACAAAAAAACAACAACACAAAACTAAACAAAAAAACAAAATATTAAAAAGTTAGATAAAATTGAAAAGTTAAAAATGATAATGTGTCCGATTCGATACGTTGTTTTCTTCCATTTATGTGCATTCCGAGAGGGTTTATCATCCTTCCCTCCGGCTATATCTACCTGCTGGCTCCATAAACAAAACTCGTATCAAAGTCCGCGTGAGCTGAGCGGGACTTATCAACAGTCAGCAGGAGTTATCACCAAATTCTCCTAACATTTAAACGATAATTCCTGTGAAGATGGCAAAAATAAATAAATTCATCTGCACCATTAGCTAGTTAACATTATTTTTTAAAACATATATCAAAGTAAGAACTGTCGCGTTAGAAATATCAACAAACATCGTCCTACAAAAATGTACTTTACACAATTCTTGATAACCTCTCCTCAGACGTCATAATTTTTTACGTCATAAAGGAGGTTGNAGGATGACGATAAATTACAAAAGTCAAAGTCGATAGATGGTTGTCTTAAGTATTTTTTCCGGAATTTTTTTTGTATGTGTAGTTGTTGTGTATGACCTCACGGAAACGACCTTGTAGGATTTTATACAGAAACTTTTTAAATTATGTTGGTTTTTTTTTAAGGACTTTAAAAATACGTTATATGCCGGTGTTTTGTTTGTTTACACTCGGTCGTCACTGTAATTTCACAGCGGGAGGGTACACGGAATAGCCGAATTGACAACGGTTTTGGGGAAGCGTATTTTGAATATTTTGAATCATGTAATTTTTCCCGCGAAAAATACAAATCTAGATGTATCCGTGTATATGGTTGATTTAAGGATGATAAACATGTCATCTGAATGTGAATATAATTGATACTGAAAAATATCAGCCTGCTCGACAGAATATGAAGTTTGTGACTCGTTCGCTTCGCTCACTCGCCAACAAACTTCATATTCTGGCTCGGCAGGCTGATATTTTCGTATCAATCAATTCACATCCAGATAACATATACTTATCAACCTGTTAACACTCGTGTTTGTCGGATCAACGAGTTTGTAGAACATTTTACCCTTTTAAACGTCCCCCACTGGTAGTGTTAACGGGTATGTTAGTGCTCATCTAGTACATGTACTTTCATTGGTACTTAGTTTATTCTATATACATTTCCTATAATACGCCAAAGTTGTGGGAATGTTAACTTATCTTGATTCGCAACGCCGTAAGGTTATAATCCAGATTAGAAGCGATTGGAGGTCATTGGCTCTCGTTCTCTTTAATATAACTAATATTATACATAAGGCTAATTCTGTGTCACGAAGATTACATATATATTATACACTATGTTCACTGTCTATTCGGCTATGAGTGAGTGTTCACTGTCTATTCGGTTATGAGTGAGTGTTGGCATTTTACTCACATGTGGAATACATTTACAAGATTTCACAGTTACATCAAAACAGCAAGCCTATGAAACTAGTTTAACACAAGCCAGAAATGTGAACGGTCATACGTGTATGTGTAAGGGGTATATATTTATCCCTTTTCTATGATTTTTCTACTGGATTTTAGAACTGTTCCGAAAGTGTGGTAATTTTTGTTTTTCATTTTATTGGTGTTATTGTTATTCATTTAATTTTTATTAACTTGATAAGATAGAATTATTATTATTATTATTATTCAATAATATGGTGAGTTCGAACCCCGTTCAGGTCGAGGTGTACTCGATACAACACTATGTGATAAAGTTTGTCAGATACTTGTGACAGGTCGGTGGTTTTCACCGGGTCCTCTGGTTTCCTCCACCAATAAAAGTGGCCGCCACGATATAGCTGAAATATTGTTGAAAGTGGCGTTGACATCATAACAAAACCAATTATGTTTTTGTTTCATCATTGTATTTTCAGGGGCCATCGTGGCCGTGATCGTATGGTAGTTGGATTTACAACTACCTATGTAATCAGTCCCTATCAACACTGATGTTGCGAGTTCGAATCTCGATCAGGGCGAGGTGTACAACATTATGTGATAAAGTTTGTCAGTAACTTGTGACAGGTCGGTGGTTTTAGTCGGGTACTCCTCTACCAATAAAACTGACCGCCATGATATAACTGAAATATTGTTGAAAGTGGCGTTAAACACCATAAACCAAAACCAATTATATGTTTTTGTTTCATTATTGTATTTTCAGGTATAGACATCAATGGTTCTACACAGTTTGGTAGAACAGCGTTACATGCAGCCGCGTCAAGAGACAATTTTATAATATTGAAATATCTAATAGATCATGGCGCAAAGATTTATTCTACAGACCTATTAGGGAAATCACCACTGGATACCGCCAAGTCATTCTCGTCATATATGTGTGAAAAGAATTTGAAAGTCTTGCAATTAAACCTACGAGGTCAAAATAAGATGCCAAAGGGTTCTAAGATTAAATACACCGTCCCCCTAAGTGAAGCTAAGATTAACCATGTCAACAAGGAATCAAGTCATAGACCCAAGTCGTTAGTGGAAGATAGATCCAACAGAAAAATAACTGCTGAACGACCTAGGCCACAAACCCATTATTCAACTAAACAAGCGTTTCCAAGAGGTTCTCAAGGTAACAAAGCTGTTGCTTGGATATCAATTCAAGATACAGAAGCGACGTCTAAGCGGTCAGATTTAAAGAATTCGGGATTTCATAAATTTCAAAATGTTATCAGAATGGATATGCCCGAGGACAATTCAATAACATGCAAACCTATGTCTTTATTGAGGAAGAAATCATGTTTAAAATTTGCGTCAGAAACGAACGATAAAACGACTTCAAGATCTACACAAACTACACCTATTGCTTCAAAGCTTGATGCCACCACTACACCGATGTTATTTGCACCTCCGTGTAGCAGAGAAAACATAGATGATGCTGCAATGATCGACGAGATGAACACCACTTTCTCGATTGATGAACGAGAGATGTCAGCAAAAACTAGATCAAGCAGGTCCAGTAAACTTGTTTCATTCTCTCCAAAAGATAGGTAAGATCATGAAGTAATTATAAGTGGTTTTATTCCATGAAAAATATTATGTGATGTCTTAAGGTGAACTTCTTTCAATCTCTCCAAAGAATAGCTGAGGTCATATGGTAAAATAATCGTGTTTCATTCTCTCAAAAACTCAAAAAAAATATATAAATCAGGTCATCAGGTAAATTAAACTGGTTTTAATCTCTACAAACGACAGGCATCTCGAAATTTCATTGACAGCAATGATCGTTTAAGAACGTTACTTTACGATAAAAGAGAAAATTTCCATTTTCCCATTGTGAACTTTCCATTTATATGCAGTAACATTCCAACAGCACCTGCACATGGAGTATATCTCTCTCAGTTGATCCGATATTTCAGTGCTTGTGGTTGTTATAGCGACTTCCTTGATAGATCGTTGCGTCTAACAAGGAGGCTACTCAACAAATGGTTCCAAGTTGTTAAATTGAAGGTATCACTTCGAAAGTCTTATGCTTGCTACCATGACTTGGTTAACCGTGACAGAGTGTCTGAGTAATTCATGACTTGTCACCGGGTTTGTAACAAGAATAAAACAGGAGCTGCTTACCGTTCCGGAACACATAAGTTCACCCCGGTTTTTAGTGAGTTCGTGTTGCTCGATCTTCAGTTTTCTGTGTGATATTTGTGGATCATTGTTTGTCATTTTGCCCCTTTTCATTTAACCCATGTAGTGTCTTTCCTTCTGCAATGTATTCTATCTATTAAGCTGAAGTTTTTTTTTCAACATTTATCTAGACTATGCATCAGTTAGTCGTTAATCATATAAATTTATTATAGATCAGCACTTATATTCTTGGATGGTGCTACCAGTTTTTCTAGTTAGAGCTTTGTGTGGTACCGTCCTTCTATTTTGTTTGTTACTGTTTGTTCGGATTATTGCTCCTACTGGTCTATTAATGGTTTACATTAATCTTGCTAGATACCTGTTTAAAACAAATTTAAGGACAAATAATAAAACAAAAAATAAACTATTTCATACTGGAGACTATTTATTATATTGCAGTTTATACAGGTATTTTTATGTAGTGTAAGTACTCTTATTCCAAATATTACCTTATTTATATACTATTTTGTGATTTCGAATATTGGTTATCTGTGCATGGTTTTATACAAATCCCTACCCAAATATGCATAACATATCTAAATGTAGTTTCGCTTATATATTTTACTGGTAATTATGGAGAATTCACCACATTATTATGACAATCCTATCCTGTAGTCATAGGAACAAATATAACAACCCAAGCTGACTTTTCTACATATCTAGAACCACCCAACGAGGCATCATCTATATATCTAAGTTGTATCGTGTGTTTTTTTGCAAACATATTTATCATAATATCCCAAATTTGACCATTCATTAATTTTATAGGTTGTGACTAGTGCTAATGGATAAACTTACATCATTCACTGACTATTGTCCAGCTTATATCAATACCTCTTAAACAAAACTAAGCTAATGCCGACCCCGTCAACTTAGTTGCTAAACCTATATCAAACTCTATGAAACTTATATCAAACTCTATGAAAAACGTAGTTAAATGCATATCAATCTACTATACGTGGAACTAGCTTGCGTTTTCGTTAATATCTGGGGGAAATGCCTTTGGTCCATCTCATACACAGTGTATGTTTGTCCCAAGCCATGCCCTAGATTGTCGAAGTCATGATCTTTTTTATGCTCATTGATTTGATGTGAGAGGTTATTGTTCGTTTTGTTGATATTGGTGGAATTGCTGACCATCACTCATGTTTAACTTTATTTTCATAACTGTGTAATGCTATGCCCAAAATATAAGGAGTAAACTGTGATTGACAATATGCTTATATATGTGTTAAAGAGATCGTGACCCTAGCTTTGTGACCCTAGCTTTAATATCCAATTACATGTTGGCTTAATGTTTTCTACCAACACTCCTACAGTTATTTATCTTACTTTTTCTTACCTGTAGTATATTGTAGTATATTGTAGCGGTCTTTCAACGAACCATTGAATACATACATAGTAAACAATAGATAATTAATATCAATTACCATATTTCACTAGGAAGTTAATCTTTCATATGTTTTCATATTTAATTGGAAGAAATAAATACGACATTTATCAATTGTAATCTTTGTTTTTCAGTTATTTGATTGTCGTACTTATGAAAAGGAAACCTTACCGTTTTGAACATTCTTTCCTGTTTTATTGCTGAATTTTCTATTGGCAAACCATTAACTCCTTTTTGTTTTTCTGATATTGTCCTGTCTTGTATATATCCCTTGATGTCGTATTTTACAGTGCATTAATAAATTTTAATTAAATATTGACCGAGGACCAATTAATTTGGGTCATACAGTTATTACATTATTGAAATACACAAAATTTTTGAATTAATTTGCTACAAATGATACATTTTATATTTTCAGACATGCATATCCTGATATAGCGGAATCGTCACGTGTTATAAAGCGACGGATTAACATGTTAGCCAATCGAAGTGCACACAAGACTAGCCAACAAAGAGAGACATCCACTCCACAAAGGTCAGGGGTTATTCATGACAGATGGGCCGACAGACGTAGATTGTTAAATAAGAATGTCCGTGCCGAAATTTCAAGCAGTGACGATGATAACGATGATTTTGACGATGATGACAGTGGAAATGGTTCCGATGCCAATGCAGAAGCATACAATGCATGGATAAAGAGGAAGGATCGGGAAAGGAAACGAATGCCAAAAAGGATCACAAGACCAATTCATGATCTGATTAAAATCGGAAGCACGGAGATCGGTGATGGACGGAATCCACCTGTAGAATATAACATAACTGCCTATAAAGACTGGTTAGATCGACGTCGACTGAACAGAAGGGTTCCTAATTTAGAACGCATTAAATCAATGAGAGACTTTATGTCACATAGAAAACTGTTAGAGGAAAAACGACAAAAATTGTTATTGAACGCAATCTCGTATAACGAATGGATGGATAATGAATTTGATCGCAAAACACTTATACGTAAAATTCTTAAAGCTGATTACGAACAATTAAAAACAATGGAGCTAGAAAAAGTCAAAAACAGGGCACCACGACAAATTACACATGTAAAATGGCAGGAAGATGTGGATAAACGTGAAGCAATGGAACAAAAAAGGAAAGAGATAGGACAAAACTATAATGAAGAAAAAGATAAATTGAGGAATGAGATAATCCATACCAGTGCTGCCACCCCACAAAGCGAATGGTTACGTAAAAATAACCCACAACAACGCATGCTTATGAGGTCAAACTCAAAAGGAATTCCGGAAAATGATGTCAAGCGTGCCGTTGAAGCAGATCGTGCCTATCATGATTGGATCAAACGTAAACATTCAGACGATGTCTCAGATATTCAAAGACAAATACAAACTGAAAGAGATATGATCAGTTCCAACAGACAACAAAGAAGTACACATTTATTGACCTGTTGAACATGGATTGTTATTGTTATCAAACACAAGAGAAAAATGGAATGCAATTCAAATAATAAAGTAAAATAGAATCCTGTCTCAATCATAAAATTATATATGATTTTTTTTTATAAATCTACGTACAATATACTAGTATTCACCGTTCAATATACTAGTATTCACCGTTCAATATACTAGTATTCACCGTTCAATATACTAGTATTCACCGTACAATATACTAGTATTCACCGTTCAATATACTAGTATTCACCGTTCAATATACTAGTATTCACCGTACAATATACTAGTATTCACCGTACAATATACTAGTATTCACCGTACAATATACTAGTATTCACCGTTCAATATACTAGTATTCACCGTTCCAAAGTGAAAATCTGTTTCTAATATTGTTGTTTAGTTGTCTGTTTTTCGATGATTTATGGATTCTGATTACTTTCTTTCTTCAAACTTACATAGTTTCGATTTCTGTGATGTTGTGATGTTATGGTTAACGTAATCGCATCTAGTGAGGTAGATCGTGGGCTCGATAGCCGGTTGGGTCAAACCAAAGATTATAAAATTGGTATATGCTGCTTTTCCGCTAAACAGGCAGTATTAAGAAGACAGAAAAAAATACTGGTTGGCTCGGAATTGGGATAATGTGTCAAAGTGAAGCGACATGTCTAATGACAAATTGTATTTTCAGTGCGCCAGCACTATTGAAATCCAATTAAGCGTGTTGGTGTAGTACAACTTTTTTGGCGCCATGATAACCTTAATGGAGGTGGGAGGTTTGGCGCCGTCAAATCTGATTCGACCCACCATTTCTTTAGAAATGTCTGTACCAAGTCAGGGCCATTGCCGTTTCCCCAGTTTTCCATTTGTTGACTGATTTTGTCTGTTTGTTGATTTATGAGTTTTGCCTTTCCCTTTGGAATATTGCTCGGTGTTCGGTAATTTTGTTATTACCCTTATAGCTGAAAATTTTTTCACAATTCGTTTAACAGCAACCACTCACTCACGACAAATTCATAAAGTTTCGAGCCTGGTCAGTTCTATCCTTTGCGCCCGCCACGTGTTGTAAAAATTTCCGAACTAATATTATATTATGCATAATGTTCACGATTAGAGCATTACATACATAGCTACACGGATCGCCTGGTTGATTATTCATTTGTGGAAAACAATTACAACACTGCATCATTTCACTAACAAGTGAGGTTTAGGCCTAGCAAAGTAGTTTAACCCAGCCATTTTTTTTTATTGAAAGTGCATTTTTTACCAAGCCATGAAAGTGTGCCATTATATATATGAGAGTTAGGGGTATACATTTTTCGATCATCTATGGTAGGCCTAATACCCATATGTCACAGTTCATGGGAATAGTTGAATGTATTAGGTCGATACTAAATAAATGATAGAGAAAACCGAAAACGCAATCCAGAATAGACAATCCATAGACATTGGAAACATTGGGCATACAATACACAGGATGAAGAAAAATAAAACAAAGGTAGCATGGTACAGATGGTGAACCCAGTTGCTCGCGAAGAGGAAGCAGTTCCTGTCTAGTGCATTAATGTAAACTAATATTATAATATGTTTGTAAGTGATCTGGCACAAATTATATAAAATAATAATTTAATTAAAATATATAATATTATCTTAAAGTCCAGCATATTACAAAAACCCGTGATTTAAACTTTAAACAAATAAAAAGTAAAATGAAAAAAACACCGGAAGTACTGAAGGCTAATCCCATTACTAGAGGTTCTATATTCTGAAAAATAAACAAAAATCAAAATTATACCAATTACCAAGCTATACTTCTCATAGAACATGTGCTATATATAACATGTATTTCTGTTCTCCTAGCGAGGAATTCCCAATCCTTAATCTTAGGTTCATACCAATTACCAAGCTATACTTCTCATAGAACATGTGATATATATAACATGTATTTCTGTTCTCCTAGCGAGGAATTCCTAATCCTTAATCTTAGGTTCATACCAATTACCAAGCTACACTTCTCATTGAACATGTGATATATATAACATGTATTTCTGTTCTCCTAGCGAGGAATTCCTAATCCTTAATCTTAGGTTCATACCAATTACCAAGCTAAACTTCTCATTGAACATGTGATATATATAACATATATTTATGTTCTCCTAGCGAGGAATTCCTAATCCTTAATCTTGGGTTCATACCAATTACCAAGCTACACTTCTCATTGAACATGTGATATATATAACATGTATTTCTGTTCTCCTAGTGAGGAATTCCTAATCCTTAATCTTAGGTTCATACCAATTACCAAGCTAAACTTCTCATTGAACATGTGATATATATAACATATATTTCTGTTCTCCTAGCGAGGTATTACTAATCCTTAATCTTGGGTTCAGTGAAAATTCAGTTGATGGTGTATAAACATGTGTGTGTACGTGGTGTGTCTATTTGACAATTATTAACCAACTCTATTCATTTATTAAGTTAAGTACTACAACAATATTCATATGCCGGAGTGAAATGAGGATATGCTGTCCATAAAACATGTTTGAGTGATATTTATACCACGGCTTCCATTTTTCGCTTGTTTTACCGTTTAACTCGGAAATCTGTGGTATAAATGATTTGTAACATGAAGCCATGCAATACCACATCTATATCGTTGATTATTGCACGGCTCTATGCGAGTAATAAAACTACAGCCCAGATTTAAAGTGTGTAATGTCGCGTATCTGCGTGTATTCTTTCATAGTTCTTAGCTGTTGCTTACATTCTGGACATAAACCATAAAAAGAACAAAGGAAAAGAAGGCATTCATGTTACAATATCCGTTTAAAACATTCGAACTAATGACACTTTGAACTTGGATTACTCTGTACTTTTTTTAAGCTATGTGATGTGTCACACAAGTTATTACATGGTCCGGGTTGATAGTAGTCTAAAAACTTTAGGAATAATGACACATGGATCACCATGTAATTATGTAAATTATGGGCATTAAACTATATTACGTCACAATGATTTTGAATATTATAATTAATAAATGTACTTACATTAATACGTTTAAATATAGTTCGAGGATACTCTATATAAGTATCGTCTACTTGATAGGCACTTCTTTTATATATATTCCGTTTCCTGTCACGATTGAGGTCATCTGTATATTTAGGAAGCATGCAGTAATCTGGACCATTTATATGACCAACTTGGAGTCCTCTCCTTTGAATAAAAGTTAGCAAAAAAAATGAAAATTATGAATTATATCTCAACCACTCTACGACAATCATAGAAAATAATTTTGCATGTGTGTTTCTAATATACTTAGAATACGACCAGGGGTACATATTTGTTGGAGGGAGGGGCAATTAGACTCATCAATTGGACAGGGGAACACTGTTGGTCATACAACACATTAATTTGTCATTATTCCATAAAAGAAAATGAAAGATGTCCAAATCACATATCATAATTAAAAACGTCTTTGAATGAGACGAGAAATCTAAGATGAGTTGGTAATCCATGCAGATTTCGTCAATACCTCAGCTAACAAGGAAGGGAATAAGTATTGCAGAAATCCGCCTTGACAACAATATATGGACTTATGTAGATTAGTTAAAACATATTTTATTTTCCAATTAAACAGACAAAATGGATTAGACACAAGTTAAACAAACTTATGAAGTCTTCTCCAAATTACAATTTGTTACAATAAAGAAGTATGTATATAATTAACATAGGTGTGAGAGGAGAAAAGCAAGATGGAGAAATACAACGGAATTAAATTCTATTCTTATAGTTACAATTTTAAAATATTGTTTGTGCATTATCTTATTACCGTTAGGTTGTGCCATCTTTATACTTATTTGTAAAGTCATACTTCTATATTACGATATGCTCCATTTGTCTGATATCAGAAATATCATAGCAACCTTTAAATTTAATTGTCTGAGATCTACGATTTGTTTCATTAGTACTCTCGATTTGTTAGTACTCACATTAGCATTCTACATGCCCGTACTTGTAATCTACGACCGGCTTCATTTGTATTACAAGCCCTTTACCTTAAACACGAACATGCAACATAGATGTAACATATGAATTGCATCATCCTGGCCCTTGACTGCAAGCCCTAACATTCTTCATATATATTTATATAATAGACTAATTGAGTCATTTGTATATTTAACCCCTGACCTCAAATCATACGAAGGGTTCAGTGTTGTAATGGTTAGACTATTATTGGTATTTGTATATTTAACCCCTGACCTCAAATCATACGAACGGTTCAGTGTTGCTTTATTTACATTTCCCATTCTAATTCTCACCTCAACATTCGACATCGTTGTTCCTGTAATCTAGTACTTGCCTCGTCTACATTAGTGACCTCTGAACTACTCCATAGACGTTCTGCCGCTGCTGATGCTCGAGGCCTACAAAGATGCAAAGAATTGTTTTGAAGTGTCTATAGTTTTGCAAAGTTTCAAGATTATACAAAATTGGTATCTGCTACTTTTCCGTTAACCACACATCATTGAGGAGTAAGAGCAAAGATACCGGTTCTCGAATTTAATATAATGAGTAATATTAGCCTACAAACTGTTGTTTCAGTGAGCTAGCATTTTAAAAATCGAATTCATTGTGTTGGTCTAGTACAAACTAAAACTCATCATCATTTCTACATATGAGAAAGTGTTCATTTATTGTTAAGCAACAGTCACTCACTCACTGTGTACATATATTTCAAATATAGTACTAGTGAATTCCTGGATACAGTGTATTCATTAAAAGATAAACAACGTACCATAATACAGACATGGCAGTTTCGCTAGTAATATATTCACTCCATAGACATACTTCTCCTCCAAGGATTTTATGTTCATTTCGTACTACACCTGAAGAAAAAGACATTTGAAAGGTGAAAAACGGGAGATAACTCAAAGCCATTAAAAGTCATACTGATACATATTTGTTAAAATATCACATCAAGTTCTACTTGAAGCTGAATTATATTCATGCTTTATTCTTGTAGATTATCACCAGACCAGAGTTATATCTTGTCGTAATAAGTAGGTTTTCAACATCAATATAGTATTAAATAACATGTTTATGTGACATTAATATAGGATTAAATAACGTGTTTATGTGACATAAATATAGGATCAAATAAAGTGTTTATGTGACATTAATATAGGATTAAATAAAGTTCATGTGACATTAATATAGTATTAAATAAAATGTTTATGTGACATAAATATAGGATTAAATAAAGTGTTTATTTAGAAGCAGAATAATATCGACTGATCAAAATTCTAGAAACGTTTTCTAATATTCGTGTGTTTGTGTAAGTTAGTTTACTACGAATTTCCCGATGAACGTATATTGCATAAATGTTATATATTTCGTTGATTATTTCACGAAATATATAAACTCCATTTAATGTCCATAATCTCTGTCCATGTTGTACACTATTTAAATAATTTGTGCTGCCCCTCTAACGGTGCATGTCAATTGTTGTACAAGTAAAATATTTGAGGTAGTCATTATTTTAGATAGAATGACCGTCAATAGTTATAAGTGAACTGCAAACAAAACCAAAGTGTAGGAGTTAACTCACTCACACATAACACTCACGTGCAGAAGTGGCTTAACGCTACCATCCACATGTAGGTAGTAGTTATTTCAGCCTGGCTTAACGCTACCATCCACATGTAGGTAGTAGTTATTTCAGCCTGGCTTAACGCTACCATCCACATGTAGGTAGTAGTTATTTCAGCCTATCAGAAAAATAAAACGCAGAAAATATATATTTGTTAATAATTCACGTCTCCCTTGCAACACAGTGTTCAAAATACGTCACTACATTGTGAATAAAATCGGTATCATATATATGTGTTTTTTAATGACGTCACACCTGTCTTTGCTATCATCGAGTTGTACATATGGGCCTCACATGATAGCCAAAATCGGCTACGGTTAATAATAATTTAGGAACTGTAAATGTCAATAACAAGCTATATTTACATCTTACTGTTAATACGATGTGTAGGTTCACAATTGTAGTAATCCATCCAATGAATACCGTAATTTGAATGGTCTAAATACCAACAAGAAGAAAATAACACGCGGTACCCCTGATCTATAGCCTTTTGAACTGCATTACCTCCTCCCATCCAGATCTGGATTATTGTGTCTTTTGAAATCTATAAAATAAAACTTTAACAGATTATTATTTCAATTCCATTTATTCCAAGTGCAGCAATAACAATTGAATTTAAAATGGTAATTGTTTGTAGTGCATATTCTATTTGTCTACCATGATGTAACTATCGACAGAGTTAGGTTTCCAATTTCAATTCCTCTCTTGGGAAATGTCTATTCAAACGACTATTATTTATCGTTTGTTTTAATGAAATGCGGGAACATTGTTGCGAGCATAATTCTGTTTGACTGGGCATAATTAAATACTATTAAGTTAGCTGATTATTCGGAACATTGGATGCATTCGTTCTTCCATTTCTGAAGATGCATGCAAACTGCTTGGGAATGCGCTAGTGACATTCCGACTGTATTACGGCCATGTCTTGTTATATGGTATTACTAAACATTTGACAGATAAACTCCATCGAGTGGGCAACACAAATCATAACAATTACAAAGAAGACAGATGAGACACTGGCTTCCAGTAGAACATAGAAGTCAGTACAAACTTATCCTCTACCCAGTCCCATGAGTAATGGTGTCATTTGACATTGATACAACCACTTCTTTATTTATTTAACTATTGGACATTGTATAATTGTATCTTGGATGGTTGTCCAGGTTTCAATAAACTGGCAAAATTGTTCTCTGGAGATTGCCGAACTACTGATATGATTATATTGACAATAGCGTTATACTGCTATACATTTTATGCAATTTAAATACTTACATCCAAATTGTTCTTAGAGGCTTCCTCCCACAGGATGTATTCACCTTGTTCACCCTTAGATCTCCTAATCTTCTTTAGAATCTGAAGTAATCTGCAAAAGTATACAGAACAATTGTAAATAATTCACTACAAAATGAAGTGAACAATAATATATTTAGAGTCTCGTCTGTTGGAGGATTGACGTATGACATAATACACGATGATCATAACTCTATATATATTAAAAGTAGAATGCAACTATTCGTATCTTTAAAGAGAGAGATGCTATGGAAATACGTTCCACAGATATAGTATTCATACAAGCAAATACAGAACAAACCAGGATTTAAAAACCAGTGTACCAGTTGTAATCATTTAAAAATATAACTGAATATTAATTGAATCATCATCTTCGGGTGTTATATTTACATCACCAATAACCCTTAATATAAGACAGCTTGATTCAATGAAAATGACATTAACCATGGAATCGCTTCCGTTGGTTTGTATAAAAGGGATTTTGTATATTAACTATCTATAATTATCGCCTCAAATGACCGTCGACTGAAATGAATGCATGAAACAAGCGTTTCAACTGACACTCTATTACTTGCGCTTCAACTGACACTCGTATTATTGGCGCTTTTGAAGACACTCTATTATTGGCGCTTCAACTGACACTCTATGATTGGCGCGTCAACTAGCACCATTTTTGTGCTTCAACTGACACTCTATTATTCGCGTGTCAACTGAAACTATTATTTGCGCTTCAACTGACACTATTATTGGCGCTTCAACTGACACTCTATGATTGGCGCGTCAACTAGCACCATTTTTGTGCTTCAACTGACACTCTATTATTCGCGTGTCAACTGAAACTATTATTTGCGCTTCAACTGACACTCTATTATTGGCGCTTGCACTAGCTACTAATAAATAATACAATTCAGCATGTGCATTGCCTGCAAAAAAAAAGCCTGTAAATGGAACACATCCGTAGTCATCTCCCACAGAGACATACCGTAAAGTTCATCCAAGTCATTAATTGATTTTGTACAACCGACTACCTGTATCTGAGGTTTCAGCTGACTGTCTGATAGTAAATAACAATGATAATAATTAACTCTTTTTCTGACTGCATACACTTACGCGACAAAATGTGACAAGATTAAACAATTAAATGGATCCCCAACCCATCTCTTGTTTATTGGATCTCCACATATTTGCACAAACAAACGACAACATACACATGGGCAGTATAATTGACTCTGTATATACTCGTAGTTAATTGACTACTAGCTAATAAGGTAATATTTGTTGGTTAAAAACCATATCCTTATGATAAAAACGCAACTGATACTTCCAACATGTTTAATATGAATTAGTCATAAATATCTAAAGACATGAAATGTCTACGTGGGAAACAAGAATAGATATGTTACCATTTGTTAAATTAGATATTGAATATGTCAATGGTAATGTAATATCCGCTTCATCCGGCTGACAGCAACCAAACATAAACTGAATGCCAGTATATTGTGTTGTAAATAGTACGTCAACACGCTGTATGTAACTAGCTTTTCAACCGACTTACTGTAACTAATATTTTAGATGACTGCCGTCAACTAGCAATTCAATTGAATGCCTGTTAGTTAGGATTTCAATTAACTGCAATAAATTTCAGATATCGGATATGATATCAGGAATTTGGAAGGTACTATTGATTGCTAGACATTGGTTTGGAATTTTTTTTCCAGTAAACATTATTCTTTACCACATTCCATTGTCAGTATATTAGCCAATGATTGGTAAATTATACAATGATAACGAGATTATGTAGAATAGGGGCCATATATCTCAGTAAAGTACGTACGTGTACCCTCTATATCTTCATGAATTCATCCGCTATGTTTATATGTATTGGTTGTGCAAGAAAAGTTTGAAGATACCAAAGGGGCAATCAGAAGCCGACAATTGAAGGACAGGCAACACAATGACCAATACAAAAGTGACAAACAAACAATCTACAAAACACCACACAGAAACCCAAACATCGAGCAATGATACCAGGGGCGGATCCAGGATTTCAAGTTAGGGGGGCGCACTTAAAATAATTGCGCCGAGCAAAGGGAGTCTCGAAAATTTTTGTGGTATTTCGTTTGAAAAATCACGATTTTACGCAAAAAAATCATATTTTTTCAAAATTGTTCAATTCCGCCCCTGGATACATTAGAATAGCAGGAACACTTACTTACACTTTACCTTCCTATAAAATATGTATAAATAAGTGACATAAATAGTTGTAAACACTTAGAAGGTAATATTTACCTGTTTGTATAATACTCCCAGACTGGTTTCATAAAATCAGTGTTATAACTGTATGATGGAGCTTTGTGCCGGTTTAATCTGTTTAACAAATCATTTACCTCGGGATTAGATACCCTAGAAATGCAAAATAAAATGTCATGGAAATATCTGATTATGATAATTTTATTTGTTAAAGTATATTAAGGATTGGCTGGCACAACAATACTAAAGCGGATTCAAGAATTCTACATCGATGGTTTGGGACTAAAATAATCAGAATAATAAGGATCACATATCATATCAAATGTTTCTATTTCAAACTACATATTACAAAGAAGACTTAAATTCGTATTCAACATGGCATCCATACAACTACAGAGGATTATTTAGCTAAAATGCTGACACAGATCAGTTGTATCCTACAAAAACAACTTGGACAGATGTGCCATACACTTCTATGTCAATGTCTTTAATATACAAGTTTACCAAAGCCAAACTCCAACATACCATTCAGATAGCATTCATTAATAGTTTAAAGAATATGGTAGTAAACATATGACATTTTATTTATTTTCTCTATACTCCAATTTCGTTCCAATGAAATTTTCTTTGTGTTATTTCCTTTGACCATCTTGTCTAAAAAGACTTAAAACAGTTTCCTTAAAGGTACGGAAGTATATTGTAAACTATTGGTGGCGACCATTTTGGATTTTTGATCAAGACGAAACAACTAGTGAAAATGTATGCAGTTATAATTCATATACAGTCTAGGTTCAACACATAAGTTAATTTTTATATGTTAACATTGTACAGCAAAGGCAAAAAAAATAATAATAATAAAACAACATTTCTGAAGTAAGATCCAATCAAATGCATCAATAACAGAGATATTCTTACCAGCATTCCAATGGTACTTCATCTCCCCCAAGATGAACAAATCTCTCAGGGAAAACGTCAAACACTTCAGAAAATAACTTCCCAAGGAAATCAAAAGTCGTGTTCCTTGCAGGATTTAATGGCCCATAATATCCCGCTACCTTCCTTCTGTGTTCATAGCACTGGGTTACAAGATGTGGATATCCAAATGCCCAAGCGTACGTATGACCTGTAGTACAAATCATGACCAGTATAATGAGATTGGGATATACTCCAAGATAATACATATGACCCATGGTACAATACATTGTACATGATATCAAAATATATGACCCGAATGAAGATTATACGGTAGAACAAGCAATTCTTAGGATGATCATTCAGGAAGTTAAAAAAAAAAAAAAAAATCCAAATTTTGTGTAACGTGTTCACGCACTGATTATCCCTAGATTATTATCAGAAAATATTGAACCGATAGTATTGGTTAGTACATTTTTGTAGTTATAGTTATGGTGGTTAACGCCACTGTCTACAGTATTTCAGTTATATCGTTGCGGTCAGTTTTATTTGTGGAAGAAACCCGAGTACCAGGGGAAAACCACCGACCTGTCGCAAGTCACTGATAAACTTGATAATATAATGTTGTATCGACAAGATATATCCTTATATTGACAATCAAATGTACAGGTGTTTTTTTTATCCAACATTAGCATTTCCTGAAAACAAACTCATCTCTGCTTAGTTAACCATTACGGATTATATGTGTCACAAATGACCACGGAAATGTTCATTTTGTTGTAATCATAATCCCGGTTTTTTTCCGCATGACTCATCACCAGTTTTGTACAGAAAGAAACCCGACGGGTGTCACTAGTGGAGCAGGAACCGCTTACCCTTCCACGACACCTGAGTTCATTCTAGGGTATCCAAAGGGTTCGTGTTGCTCAATCTTTAATATTTTTCTGCATAGTGTGTTTTCTTTTGGCCATTGTATTGTCTGTTCTTCTATTTACCAGGGCACGGGTGGCTCAATGAGTTAGGTAGTTGGATTAACTAACAAACTCATACAGGCCTATCACCAATACGGCGTGGGTTCGCGCCAGGCTTTGTAAATTACAAAAAAGGGTGCACTCGACTCGCAGCCGCAAGTGATAAAGTTTACCAGCTGCTTGCCCATGGTTGGTGGTTCTCTCTGGGTACTCCGGCTTCTTCCAACACTAAAACTGGTCGCTATGATATAGCTGAAATATTGCTGAAAGTGGCGTTAAGCATAAAAAAATCAATCAATCAATCTTCTATTTACCGCTTCTGATTATTTCTTTGGTATCTTCCAAGTTGCCGTAATATATCAGTTTCCTACAGCTGACGTTATAACATCATTTTCATAATTATGTTATCATGAATTTCATGAAAACAGATGTATCTCTGTTTTAATATCCATGTCCTTCAAATGATGTTATAAGCTTATTATCATATTACATATTAATGTAACATACTTTATGTGATCGTGTTGTTCCGTTCATCCAGATTGATATTCTGCATACTTAAATAATTTATGGAAGCCACAATGCGTTGTGAGTTTTGACATGTGTTGGTAGAATTTGTGTATTCAATACCGAGCGACAGTAATTAGTATTTGTTCTGGTACAAAATGAATATAAAAAGAAACAAAGTAAACATTTAAATATTTGTATGCACCATAGTACAATAAAATCATATAGACATGATGTTCTTAATTTGTCAGGCAATACGCATGTGTGAATCAATATATATCGGGAGGTAAATCACTGCATTATTTAAATATTCTATGATAAGCGTCGTATTCTAACATGACCTCACTCTTTCCCTTTGTTAAAAAAACAGAATTATTTCTTCGTATTATCTTATTAGCACATGCGCCGAAGAATCACGGTGACTGACGCTTCCATTGGCAGCATAAATTGTGACCCGAATGATGCCGATAGAGGGCGCAGTATTATTCGAGTTACATAAATTGTGTGCGACATTTTCGCAAGCGTATGTATCAAAGTATACTACTGTATTTGTGCTCTTAGACATACAAAATGTATCAGAATCGAAATAAATCATGGAAGCCAGAATGTGTTTTGAGTTTCAACATGGATTGGCGGATATTAGTAAATTTTATCCCTCGCTTCTGGCTCGGAATAACATACTAATATCCGCCAATCCATGTTAAAACTCCCAACACATTCTGGCTTCCATGATTTATTTCTTACTTAGAATGTATCCCAGCTATTTTAATTCATCAATAGTTTGACAAGCTGTAGAGAAAACTGTTACAACCGTTCTCAACACTTTGATATGTTGGTATTATCACTACAAAATTACGGCAACTTAATCTAAACACTTTTCTAACTTCTATATAAAGAGTTAATGATATATACCTGGTGTATCAAACTCTGGCATGACACGTATTCCACGTAATCGAGCAAACTCTATTATTTCTTTGATGTCTTCCTGTGTATATACAAGTGACGGGTGGTATGATCCCTATAGATGGATAAGAAATAAGTCATATAATATGAAGTAAATTGATGTCTATTCTAAGACAGGAAACAGAAATGAAGGTAAACCAGTCAATGATGACACGGACTACATAAAACTCCGTGAATTAAGCCGGGTACTCTAAATATATAAAAGATTTAATTTATCCTGTCAACGTTATGAAACTTCACATGAGGAGTTCACATTATTTGAAACTCGACAAATCCCAATCAACCTCCCTCCCTGGTGATGTGAAACAGAGAAAGATATTTAGAATCTAATTCACTCCAGAAGCAGGCTAAATATTTAAAGAAATCGTTGAAGACCGTTTGTAATCGTTTAGATAATTGAGATAAAAATGCTGGTAAAGCGCATGTATCGTATATCGTTCTTTCTCCTGACACTTGTACATGTGTACACCTGGTATCTAGTACATTGTATGTCCAATCCAGTTAAAAGTACTCCAAAACGTCATTATCCAATTCATTTGATCAGGACATATATTTTCGGTCTAAATACATTCAAATGGAGCTATATTTACTTTATTTTATTTATATATAGTTCGCAATGTGTGTCCTTACACCGTTATATTATGGAATTAGCATACTTATTGGAGGTAAACATTATTTCTCCAGTCTGTGAAGTTGTCATATTATCTCGATGTTAAAATGAAACAATATCATATTCTTGCTGGTTGGTGCTATTTGGCATATAGATATATTCAAATTTATTACATACTCATATAGATATCTTGAATTTGATTAGTCTAAGGAACGTAACATGACATTTGACATTCCGTTCGATCATTCGTTGGACGTTAGGTCGCATGATTATATCAACCGCACGCGAGAAAACCTCCATTGAAATTCCCTTGTGAGCCTCATGTGTTTCTAAATCCGGTTACTTCCTTTGGTACACAACACCAGCATGGCAGCGAACGAAAGGTTCATCACTTTGGTATCGTTTGTCAGATTTGAACTAGACCAAATAAATATGGTACTGTGTAGGATATTCGATGTAATAAAACAATTATCAACCTTGTAAGAGTGTGATATGACAGATTGTCTCCTCTCGAAAGTTTATGCCACCCTCGGGCAACATAATCTTTCTCTGGGAGACAATCCGTCATATCACACTCTTACAAGGTTGATGATAATTGTGAGAACACTGTTGCTTTATATCATTATCCTTAGCCTTAACAATTGATGTTTCGCCTATTTCAAAATTAGGTGTCATGATAATATTACCTTTGCACTCAGATCCGGGAAAACTTTACTAGCATACGTAAATGATTGATCGTCCACCATATGCCAGTGTAACACGTTCATTTTGTTCTGATACATGCCTTCCTGGAAGTAAATGGTGATAACTAGATAAAGAAAGAAAAATAATTATGTGTTACTAATCTGCATGAACACGACAAGTGTGACTTAATGTATAACATGTCTTACTGACGATCACGCTTTTGAATTTATTCTAGATATGTGTAATAAGAATGAAGGTTTAGCTTAGAAACGGATGGCTTGGTTAGAGAAATGCAATGAAGCTATTGATTCTGTTGATGTAACGAAAATGACAATAGCGTCTGTGAATACTACACTAGAGATGATGCATGTAGATGTATAACAATACAATGATGATGGTATAGGGTGTTGTATAAGGAAAGTCAAAGGACAAAATAGGCCATTCAGTAATATATGATGTTCATAAAATACTCTTTTTGTTCTTACATGATCAACCCTTCATGAAAATAAGTCAATTTAAATTTTTCATGGTTAAATCAATTTTAAAAATGGTGATTGATCCTTAATATACACTGGGATTCAGTGGGTAGTCGACAATTTAAAAGTTTTGTAGAGATATTATATTATAGAAGATCATGAATCCTTTATATCTGAAGAGTTTGTTACTATTGTTGATAATGCTTCTTCTCCCCAACCCATTACCATCATACGAGATGCTGGTCCTTCCTAACCCATTACCATCATACGAGATGCTGGTCCTTCCTAACCCATTACCATCATACGAGATGCTGGTCCTTCCTAGACATTGTTACTTGAAGGTGTACCGAATATTTAGGAGGAAACGTCTCTTAGTGCCTCCGTATTGTTCACCTTGGTCGTATTTATTTGTATACATATTAGATTACTGTATGAGTATTGTTCTAATCTCCAGGTGATTTTTATTTATTGTTTCTGTGAAATGGATTAGCTAGAAACAAGATGGTTACTGAAATTGTGGTTATCAGTGATCCACTAATGAATGTAAAGCCAACTGAAGATGATGTTAGTCTTTATCCAGTTTGCAATCTTGATATTTTGAACATTTTTGTTCTGTACTCGACACCGATTATTTAGATTTGAAAGGTAACAGTATACTCACTAACACATCAAATATAACTTGTTTTCTCATAAAATGTCTAGCTGAATCTATAAGGACACCTCTATGTTTAAAACGTGGAAAATCTCGTATAACAGTATCTCTGACGTAAAGCTGAAATAAAGATAACTGAATTTAAAAATATACATTTATATCAAATAAATATCTGGTTGCATTATTAAGCAGAACATATGTTTAGACCGTAAAAATCTCTATATAACATATCCCGAATACACTTCAGTGTCGGGTTTTATTTTGTATATTTATTAAGGAACAACATGTATACATTGTGGAAATTGCCTATGTTTAGAGAATATCAACTTTTGTGCCAACGTGCATAAATAGATAAAATCTTGTGGTGTAGCAAAAATAAAGCATCTATACATCAGAATCCGGGTCCGTTCGCCCTAATTCCCGTTCGCCCTATTACCTGTTCGCCCTGATACCTGTTCGCCCTGGGTCCGTTCGCCCTAAAGGTGGGTCCGTTCGCCCTAAAAGTGGGTCCGTTCGCCCTAATAATTATAATTATGTAGGGTATTAAAAATAATAGAAAAATAAGTGATATTTAATTGCTTATAGATAATAAATTGAGAAATTATAAATATGCGGCATGCTAAAGTGTACAGTCAATGGACATAGGTATTCGTCACTCGAATTTTTGGGGCTTAAAAAAATCGCAAGTAATATAGCCTCAAACGCAGAGCTACATTGTAGGTCGTTTCCCCATGATCGCCGGTCAGAGAGTCATCTTTTTACTTGTTGAAATAATTCAATATATGATGATTTTATCGAATAAATCTATCTATCTATCTATAAATTTCAATTAAGTATTTCAAATAGTATACGTAATAATTGCTTGTAAATAACTTTAATTAATTTCCATATTTTTTACATATCATTACTTCTATAATCTAAATTAAAATATCCATTATGTTCTTTAAACTACGTTTAAATAATCAGGGCGAACGGACCCACTTGTAGGGCGAATGGACCCACGGCGAACGGACCCAGGGCGAGCGTGTAGTTAGGGCGAACGGACCCGATACCTATACATCACAGGGCGAGGAAAATTGTTATAAAGGTTTTTCTCCATGCAAATATCTTCGTTATTGATTAATTATGGTATTTTGGCATGTAATAATATATAATATAATTATTGCATGCTAAAATATATTATTATATGCCAAAATATATATAAATGCATTACAATTGAAAGATTAAATGCTCTTTTGAAATACAATTTTAATCATATGTGCTTTGGCTTTGCCACTTTAATTATATGTTTGCTTCGATACGCTATAACAGTTATATCTGCCTCGCTATTTAATTTCATTCTTGTTTGTTTCGATTTCCACTTTTAATCATATTTATTTTCTGTGGCTATTTTAGTTTTTTTTGGGAAGGGGGGTGGGGGTTTGTTTAGCAATTTTACTTTTATTGGTTGTGTTATACTGTTTTACTTTCATTTGCATTGACTTCCAATATTACTTATATTTGGTTGGTTTGCAGTGCCATTCCAGTAATGTTACTATAAAGGGATTTAAAATCTCGAATTTTAAATCCAGTTATCGCTCTGGGCACAATAGGGTTTATGTTGGTGCGTTCTATTTTTTATATTTAGCATTTGGTACTTGGTGATACCTTGATCTCTTTCCGGCCTCTTTTCAAAAGTTCTCAAGAGCAGGGTGTGAATTAAAAGGTGGTTTTAAAAATCGGACAAAAAAGGTACAGTCGGCGTAAATAATTATTATATTATGGTTAAAGTTGTTTGATAATACAAGTTTGATCACGATTTTCTCAGATTGTTCAACGATGTTGTCATTATTTCAAGAATTATGGGTCAAGTTTGGAATTCCATTAGCAGAGGATAAAACGAAAGGGCCTACAATTACAATAATTTTCTTAGGCCTAGAAATAGACACAGTCCTTATGGTAGTTAGAATTCCTGAGGAGAAACTGATCAAATTAAAGGAATCTTTACTACTGTTTATTCCAAAAAAGAGAATAGCTCTTAAAGAACTTGAATCACTGACGGGTTTGATGGCCATTTGTTCACGAGCTATAGTATCGGCTAGAGCATTCATTCGTAGATTTTATGATTTAATAGCCTCTGTAAGAAAAGAAAAGCCATATTACACTGTAAGACTTAATCAAGAGGTCAAATCTGATGCATGGGTCTGGATAGAATTTCTCGCCAAATTTAATAGGCAGTGTTATATCCCTGAATATTTTGGGTCTACTAATGAAGCTATTAAGCTCTTTACAGACAGCAATTGCATGCAATGCTAGTCTTGGTTGTTCAGCATTTTACCAGGGTCATTGGGTTCAGTTGTAGTGGCCTAATCATTGGAAAGGGTCAGACATTTTGGGTGAAATAGCTTTTTTGGAATTGGTACCAATAGTATTGGCATTTTTCATTTGGGGTGAAGAGTTAAAAAACAAGATACTACTGCGAGTAGATAATCAGGCACTTATCAGTATTTTGAATAAAAGAACCTCCAAATCTAAGCGAGTGATCTGGAAACTTGCTTTTCTTACAATGTATAACAGTTTAAGGCCAGTCATATCCAAGGTGTACATAATGAAATAGCAGATGCTCTTTCTCATTTTAAGGATCAGCGCTTCAGAACTTTAGTCCCCAGGGGCAGATCTTCTGTCGGCAGTTATCCCCCAGGAATTTTTGATGATAATCTCAGATTTGAAATAAACCAACTTTTCTCCAATACATTGGCTTCAAGTACGCAAAAAGTATGCATGCGGGGGCTTCAACTTTTCAATGGCTTCAGATTCTCAAAAAGTTTTGGTAATCAAAGGCCTGTTCCAGTTGGATCATTTGGTGTCATTCATTGTATACATGTTTAAGCTCAAATTGACCCATTCCACAATTTGAAGATAACACACAAAAATGTGTCATTGTAAAACTAATTGAGGCAGTAAAAAGGTCAAATCAGTCAAAATCTGACACTAGGTTACGGGGTGACAATGTAACATTCCCGAACATACACAGAAAATAAGTTCTCGTGTGAGATGATTAGATTGAAACGGGGTGACAATGTAGCATTCCCTGACATACACAGAAAATAAGTTAGATAGTGTGTGATGATTAGATTGAAACGGGGTGACAATGTAACATTCCCTGACATACACAGAAAATACTTTCTCGTGTGAGATGATTAGATTGAAACGGGGTGACAATGTAACATTCACAGACATACACAGAAAATAAGTTCTCGTGTGAGATGATTAGATTGAAACGGGGTGACAATGTAACATTCGCTGACATACACAGAAAAAAATTTTTCGTGTGAGATGATTAGATTGAAACGGGGTGACAATGTAACAGTCCCTGACATACACAGAAAATAAGTTCTCGTGTGAGATGATTAGATTGAAACGGGGTGACAATGTAACAGTCCCTGACATACACAGAACATAAGTTCTCGTTTGAGATGATTAGATTGAAACGGGGTGACAATGTAACATTCCCAGACATACACAGAAAATAAGTTCTCGTGTGAGATGATTAGATTGAAACGGGGTGACAATGTAACATTCCCCGACATACACAGAACATAAGTTCTCGTGTGAGATGATTAGATTGAAACGGGGTGATAATGTAACATTCCCTGACATACACAGAAAATAAGTCCTCGTGTGAGATGATTAGATTGAAACGGAGTGACAATGTAACATTTCCTGACATACACAGAAAATAAGTTCTCGTGTGAGATGATAAGATTGAAACGGGTGACAATGTAACATTCCCTGACATACACATAAAATAAGTTCTCGTGAGATAGAATAGTGACGATACATATAAACAATGAAATTGTATATAAGTTACAGTGCGTTGTTTGGTAAAAATATTAATAATTGTTTATGCATTTGCAACTTATTTGTTTGTATTTGGCACAGCTTCGAAAACGCCCCCCCCCCCCCTCTCCTGTTGCTACAGTGTCGGTTGACCCAACATGCATTTAATACAAGTTTTAACTCCATGTTTCGTCAGTATGGCATATTTCGTTGCGTAAAATGATTATCAGAATTCAGCAAGTTCGGTCTACCTCTGATTACCAGTGTTGACCATATCAGTTTCTTATATATATCATAGACATTTATATATCTTCATGGTCTGCCATAAAATGCGGTGACCAATTTACATATAGACACTTCAATATATTCATATTCACATATATCAGTTTCAAATATATATCCAATTTCTCATTCATAAGTTTCAATATATATTCAATTTCAAATATATGCATTGTAATATTGTACATAAAACTGTGGCCAAATACTACCAAACCTTTATATTGGGTTATTTGTTTTTGTGCCTCAAGGATAATGGTATTTTAGCTACATTTGTCAATACTAGCCAATGCTAGTTATATTTTCTTTAACCCAGGTATGAAGCAGTCCTTGTGTATGTCGTCATTCATTTTTGTGATAGTATGTGCACATGGTCTTTTTGGGTGGACGCGAGTCTGTTTTTATCGTTTGTTTATTGTCATTGCCACTTAGATTATCAAGAGGGAGGTTATAATCCCTTTAAACCGTTTCATCCCGCCACATTTTTGCGCCTTTCCCAAGCCAGAACCTGTATTACCGTCTCTTTTTATGTTCTACGAGTAGTGGTGAGAGTTGATTTTGCGTTTTGTTGATATCGTTGAATTGTTGACCATCACCGTTAAACTTTCTTTTAATAACATTTCTTCTTACTGATTTGGTCTTTAAGAAGAGTTTGAAGAATCAGTATATCGAAGGACAGACAACACAATGGCCAAAAGAAAAAGTACTAAAGGACAAACAACGATCTACAAAACATACATATAAGACTAAAGATCGAGTAACACGAACCCCACTAAAAACCGGGGATGAACACAGGTGCTCCGGAAGGGTAGGCAGTTCCTGCTCCACTAGTGACACCCGTCGTGTTAATCTAGTTACATATTAATCTAATTACAAACCCGGTGATAAGTCATGAATGAGGAAAGCACCGAGAAGTGTTTACGACAAGTGGAACATATGTCATTTTCTTAAAAATTGCAATATGTTTCAATATAAATAATAATTTGTGGATGGAAATGTTATCTATGTTGTGTGCTGTTTATGACAGAAATGCTAGCGATATCTACCTGTCCTTTCCAGGAAAATATAAGTTGACTTAATGTTTCTAAACCACGTAAGGCACCCCATATTTCACCACTCATCAGAACTATTCCAAAGCTCTTTACTAATAAATTATCTGAAAATAAAGACACCAGAGCAGTATAAGTGTAAATATGTTAATAAATGTACATTGACGAAATCTACTAAAAATCGTTTGATTTTATATATATGTTTTTTTTTACATATATGTAAATTCAAACCTTTACAAAAACTTTTAATATTGGTTCGATTGGGTTGAAATTAAAACAAAGCATATCTTTCCCGAAAGGAATGACATTTAAAAAACAAATTTTGATATTAAAAGCTTATGATGTCTGTCGGCGTCAAAGATGGACATCAGACCAGATTTACTGTCTGTCGGCGTATAAGCATGTATATCAGACCATATATACTGTCCATATTGGCGTTAAACATGTACATTAGACAAGATCTGAGTGTCGGCGTAAAATGTATACATTAAACCATAAGTACTCTCTGCACTAAACATGTATTTTTATACAACATATACTGTCTGTTGACGTTAAACATACACATTACACAACATCTACTATCTGTCCGCGTTCATCATATGCGCCAGAACAGATCTAGTGTTCATGTTGGAGTTAAACATATGCATCAGAATATGTCCACTGTCACCGTTATAGATTTACATCTGATCGCATCTACAGTTTGTCGGCGCTAAACATATAACGTCAGACCAAATCTACTATTCATCTTTGGGTTAAACATGTAGATCAGACCAAATCCACTAACAATGTTTATATCGGCGTTAGACATGCAAATCAGAACTGGTATAATGTTCATATCGGCGTTAAAGAGGGAAATCAGAACAGTACTGGTCTAATGTTCATATCGAGAAGCATGTATGGTAAATCAAACAATATCTACTATTTATTGATGTCGAGGTTATACTAGCAGATCCGACTATGTATTTAAGCTTGAATTTTGTGCATTATATAGTTTTGACGTATTTTACTTACACGATTCATCTGACTGGACTGATGGATATTGATCACACTTAGAATTAACATATATGTGAAGTGTCGTTAAATCTAAAGCCTTCGTATACTTCAATTGTTCATATTTTTCATCTAAGCTAAAGAATCCTGATGAATCAATATTTACTAAATTGGTATAATATTCTTCAAGTGAAAATTTAAAAATGTTCTCTTTAAAACGTTCCACTGCTTTCTCCAACACATCACAACTATTATTTCTAATGTTTATTTTAAGTGTTTCTTTCCTAATTATAAAAACGAGACTGTTGTTGACTACATATTTATATGGTAATGGCCACGGGGCACCAATCGTGGCATTCGGGGCTCTTCTTATGATCAGCGTCTGCATGGCAACACCTTTAAACTTCAGACCATAACTTGCCTTCATAAATGAGAATGTAATGTTAGGTAAAGAATCCAGTGCCTCTTGTCTCAAATCTCTAGAATCTGCCAAATAACAAGACGGTATATATAACATAGGTAAAACTATTATTATTAGTAGATTGTCTAGCATTGTGTCAACTCTATATTGTATATACAAAAATGTAGTATGTTTTAAAGTAAACAACGTAATAACAGCTGTTGGAGCTTATCTTTTTGGTCATTTGTATATATATTTCATCTATAAGTATTAAACGGAGACAGCTGCGAAGCACAATTTATAAATTAAAGTTAAAAAAAAATATTATATCTTTTAATATCAAAACATTTGACCTTTGTTAATATTAGGTGTTCCATAATACTAGTTCACATACTCATTAATTCGAATGTTCATCATGGGGTATTTTCATTAGTCAGAAAGTCCACTGGCCTGAAAAGCGGTCAATTGTTTATAATGGGTTATAATTTTGCTTGCAAGACTAATATGACACTAAAGTCCCAGATCGTCCCTTTATACGTCGAAAGTATTTGGAAAGTTTGTGATAATCTTCAATAGTCAAATAGTACAATATGATTTCATTTTAGAAAGTTGTCTATGATCTGGCTTTAATATAACTGAATGTCATTATTAATAAAACTAAGGTTCTCCACCATCAGGCATAGGTGACATTTTCCTATATTTGCTATCCTGTTTAGGGCCTCTGGTTTTATTGCTCCCAAATCTTTAAATAATTTGGCCTTGCAATCCGTTTCGATTTTGAGCGTACCTGATGAAGGTTATTCCAGAAACGCGTCGTGCGCAATAAATTAGATATCTACGTTTTTATTATAAGTATCTCTCATGATAGTAACATAGTATTAGGAAGAATAGAAGACAGAAAAGACAGCAGTCTAATATTAACAAGGAAAGGCGAGGGGGACTTGTCACTTCTTAGTTCCTACTCAAATCAGCTGTCAATGAGGAAAACATAATCGACTTTTGTAACAAATAATAATGCTAAATTTAACAAAGTAAATTCAAAGTAGCATAATGTTGTCATAGGTAACAAATAAAACATATTATAAATGTAAGACTGACAGCCAGGAAAAATATGTGAAATAAATCCTGGATTATTTGTAAATTGTGTAACTGTTTTTCAATCTTGTAACTTCAGAATACACCAATAAGGAATATACTAACGTCACTATAATAGAGGGTTTATTGGCTCAGTACTGGTCAGCAAAGTAAAGAAATGAAAGGGGTAATCAGAAATCTTTAATCCAAGTAGGACAAACAACACAATGGCCGAAAGAAAATCTGATGTTCTCATGGGAAGTAGAATTGTGATTGATAATAATTATCTCTTCTTATGATAATTATATGACTGTGATTGGCTAATATAGAGGGTACAGCAAAGGTCAATGTCAGTCCTATGTTTTATGGATTATGAAAGATTTAAACAAAAATGAAAATAGATAACTTTGTAAAGCCGACTATACAACACAAATAATACATATCGCTACCAGTCGTTTTATGATCATTACCATCGGGATTCGAAGTGATACCTGTTCACACAACAGGCGTGACCTGCTAAAAAGTCTTGTACCAACATACTGTGCATGTAATAGAATTTAAGGTAAATGTAACTTAAATTCGGTTATCGTACGGATCGATTTAATCTTTCTTTTATTCATACTCTTTGTTACGTAATCACGTGACTTGAATTATGTACTTCCTTTTTCAAAGAAGTGTCAGCGGCAAGGTACACACAAATTTTCTCTCAAAACCCTCCCTACCCTCTCTTTAAAAAAAAAAAGAAAGAAAAAACAAATGTTTAGGATTATACACTCCTAGAATAGATACTGCTGGTTTTGCTATGTATAATTTCAGATTAATTCTGCCTGCCAGATCATGTAATTATCTGTTTGAAAAGAGTTCCAGATGACATCATAAAGGTGTGGAATGGACCTCCAGATTGTAGCTATTTGACTGAACTATGCATATGGAATTGTTGCATTGGAACTTGGACTTTCTAATCAGGACAGTGTTAAGACAGCAGGGTGTGGTGTTAGATATGTGGCCATATTCGCTGAAATTTTACGTAGATGCAAACTATTCCGAATCATGAACTCTTAATAGGGAAATTTCGAACTTGTTGTCTGTGTATCCCACGGCAACTTCAAAAATTATTTTCATAAAGAGCTGTGTACCCCCACGCTCATAGACATTTAACATTCACTTGTGGTTTCCATAATCTGCGGTAACCACAATCTTCATTTAGCATTCATTTATGGTTGCCATAATCTGCGGTAACCACCATCTTCATTTTCATTTGTTATTCATATTACAAAATATCTATATTATTAAAGGCTGTGGCCAAGTACCGCCAATACTTGTTGTGTTTACTGAGACCCTATAAGATAATGGGTATATATAAACTCTCTAATTATTATGTAAAACATTAAACTATGATGTTTATGAAAATTGTAGAAGGAAATGCCAAAGTTGGCGTTAAATACCAATTAATCAATCAATCAATTAATAGAAGGAAATAAAAATCAGGACATAGTTACTTATACAAGTAAAATGGAAGACGCCAAAGGGACAATCAGAAGTCGTAAATCGAAGGACAGACAATACAACGGATCAATGTAGAAGGACAAAAGGACAAACAAAGATCTACAAATGACTACACAGAATACAAAAGATTGAGTAACACGAACTCCACTAACAACGGGTATGAGAACTCATGTCCTCTATGTAAGCATATTTATTCTGATGTAAATGAAGCCACAGCTACCTCATATGCCATTCAATATAAAACGAATCATCCTGAGGTGTACACTATACATATATTTGTTTTTTCCCGTGCTTCGTTTAAGTATAGCGGGAAATATTGTATTGACAGTACGGGTTATGTGAATATTAAAAAGGTCAAGTGACCTGGGCCAATAGAATTGGATTCTGGTAATAAGGTTTTAGATCACTATTTAGCTGTCGTGAACCGAATGAACACGCTTTTATAGTTTGATTATATATACAATTTCACGATCATGATCAATAAATGGATGTCCGAACACCTTTTCCGTAGGCACAGGTTTCCAGGTTTTTCTTGGTTTTTTTTTATCGGTTTAATCGTTTTTCTCCTGGTCATTCCTGTCAGGACTCGACTGTCAATGAAGGGGAAATCCATTGATAAATTAAATATTTTAATATAATATCAACTTATGTTATAATACATCTGACGTCCATCGAGCGGGCGAACACAGCTTGTGTTCTTTTCATGAAATAAATACAGAGTTTATTTGTTGTGTACATATGACCGAATTGTAGATTTTTAGCCATTAATTTCAGTTGTTATTTAATACGGAGATGAAAGGTGTTTGTTTGCGTAATAACGTGTCATCTTGAGTGGTTATTTGTTGCCCAAAGGATACATATCTCGGGAGTACAAGTCAAGCTATTATTTATATCAAATAGACGAATACCGAGAACATATATTTTAATTCAACCAGTAAAAAACGTGCTGCAATGTCATGTATACTGAGATGTCGTTTTTTTTTTTTTAAATATTTGTGAAGACTATGTATTCTGTAAATCCAAATGCAACCGAATGGAAAATACATGTTTTATATATGATACACGGTTTACTCTACCATCACTCGTTTAATCTCCATCAATCATATTTCTGCATGTTTCGTATGATATATCCTGATGTTTAACATTTTAATAACATGATCGCATAAAGATAAAACTAATGGGTTCGTGTTGGCTTTATGGTGTTTAACGCTACTTTCAAAATATTTCAGTTACGTCGCGGCGGTTTCAGTTTGATTGGTGGAGGAAACCGGAGTACACGGAGAAAACCAACGACTTGTGGCAACTGACCTCAAACTTTCATATCACATGAAGATCAAACTAAAGCAATGGAAGAAGAGTTGGAAGATGCCAAAGGGGCAATCAGAATCCGTATATCGAAGAAGAACAGACAACACAACGGCCAAAAGAAAAAGTAGAAAAGGACAAACAACGATCTACAAAACATACATATAAAACTAAAGATCGAGTTACACGAACCCCACTAAAATATATACCATGGACACGGCATTGTATCTATTAATATGTACTGATGCATTGTTTCCAGTGATAATATGAATAAAAAACGACATTTTTAAAGGTTGAGATATGAATTATCTGTACCATGTCGACGAATACAATAGGACGAGCTATGGTATTTATAGTGATATTGTATGATGAAATCTAAAAAATACTACCGGTGTCGTATAGTAAACCTTCCGCATAGCAAACCTTCCCCCGGAATTCCCTCGGAATATTTGCTATATAGTAAACCTCCCCCCCCCCCCGGATACTTTACTATATAGTAAATATTCCCCGGGGGAAAATTTACTATATAGCAAACATTCCCCCATCCATAGGCAATCACCCCCTGGATATTTTGTTATATAGTAAATGTTCCCCCTTAATCCGGATAATTACTATTGATTCGGAATTTAGCACCTAAATCTTGTTAATTTTAATTGTTATATACCATTAATTATATCCGGTTATGATTAACAGGTAAAACAAAATGTACGGAGCCATTTTGTAGTATTTGAGTAAGTAGGAAGGTTTACTATGCGGAATAAATACTATATAGTAAACGTTCCCCCATGGGGAAAGGTTTACTATATAGTAAATCTTCCGGGGGGTTAATCTACTATGGGGGAAGGTTTACTGTATGACACCGGAAGTACAACTCTAAAAAAATGAAGATCTCTGATTGGTTATCTGATATAAGGAACAACCGAGGTGTCCCAACACAGAGAGCTCTGGAGAGGTACTGACCAGTAGACAGTTGGTTGGTTTATGATGTTTAACGCCACTTTCAACAATATTTCAGTTATATCATGGTGGTCAGTTTTATTGATGGAGAAAACCACTGACCAGCAGAGAGCATGGACACGTTTGGGTACGCTTGTTAATGTAATGGCATTTTCTTGTCATTTCGTATAATTGTCCTTGCATAATATCGTTAAAAAGCATAGTTCATCCTGCAACTGTGTGATTTTGAGCACTAATAAAGGAGATCAAATTATCTTCAGTGTTACTTAGTCAAGGATCTAATAATGCTGATTAATTTAGAGCGACCGTAAGAAACGGTAGCAGTATACGCGCTGACTTCTTAGAGGACATCATCAAAATCGATAGGGCCCGGGTGGCTCAATGAGTTAGGTAGTTGGATTACTTAACAACTCATACAAGCCTATCACCAATACAGCGTGGGTTCGCGCCTGGCTTTGTAAATTACAAAAAGGATGCACTCGATTCGCAGTTGCAAGTGATAAAGTTTACCAGTGGCTTGCCCATGGTCGGTGGTTCTCTGCGGGTACTACGGCTTCTTCCACTACTAAAACTGGTCGTCATGATATAGCTGAAATATTGCTGAAAGTGGCGTTAAACACCAAAAATCAATCAATCAATCAATCAATCAATCAATCAATCAATCAATCAATCAATCAATCAAAAACGATAAGAAAGACGATTGTTTCTGTTCTTTACAAATAAATTGGCAGTTGTTTTGGATTGCTTGACATTGCAGGATAAACACAATATACATACATTGTCAATACATATAAAACAAAATAAAAAAGGTTCGCTTTTCTATCCGTAAAGCTCGTACAAATAAATGTTATATCACCCGACAATGTACGTATATGGTATATATCAGAGTTCCTCGTCTAACGAAATACTATTTTGGTGGGGTCCATGTTGCTCATCTTTTTAGTTTTCTGTCTTGTGTTTTTGGTGGGGTCCATGTTGCTCATCTTTTTAGTTTTCTGTGTTGTGTTTTTGGTGGTGTCTGTGTTACCCATCTTTTTAGTTTTCTGTCTTGTGTTTTTGGTGGGGTCCGTGTTGATCATCTTTTTAGTTTTCTGTGTTGTGTTTTTGGTGAGGTCCGTGTTGCCCATCTTTTTAGTTTTCTGTCTTCTGTTTTGGTGGGGTCCGTGTTGATCATCTTTTTAGTTTTCTGTGTTGTATTTTTGGTGGTGTCTGTGTTGCTCATCTTTTTAGTTTTCTGTGTTGTGTTTTTTGTGGGGTCCGTGTTGATCATCTTTTTAGTTTTCTGTGTTGTGTTTTTGGTGGTGTCTGTGTTGCTCATCTTTTTAGTTTTCTGTGTTGTGTTTTTTGTGGGGTCCATGTTGCTCATCTTTTTAGATTTCTGTGTTGTGTTTGTTTTTTTCTTGTTTGTCTTCGTCATGTGTCTTGTGTACCCAATGTCACCAGTTTTTCTGGATTGTACATTCTTGACCCTTCGGTTTTCTCTAACGTTTATTTTCATTTAAGGTGGTACCATACACTACAGCGAGATAACTCTTTAAAATCAGTTGAACGTTTTGATCATATGATGTTTGTATGCAGATTTCAAGCATCTCGGTGATCAAAGTCACAGAGAGAAAAGCTGCTATGTGGCTATTGAATTTATAGCTAATCTGTTGTTTGGAATTGTTAAAATTTTGATATTTATTGCAATGGATATATTCAAACACACTGCTAAAACAATAAGAAAATTAAACGAGCAGATCAAATTTTACCTGAAGTGTATAGTACCACCTTAAAAGGCATATTGACAAAGTAATTTGCACTCTAAGCTTTGACAAAGATTTTATGTTACATGTACATCTACCTATGTAATCAGTGCTAATTATATATATTTATTATGAGATCGATTCTCGTATATTGTGAGGTCTGCTCGATACAACCATATGTAAAAGTTTGTCAGTTTGCAGGTCGCTTGTTTTCTTGAGATAATATGGTTTCCGCCACCAATAAACCTGACCGTTACGAAATACTTGAACTATTGTGGAAATTGGCGTTAACCATCAATATTTTAACCTATAACTCTTTAACAGGTTATGTGATAAAAGGAGTAGGTATGATAAGGGCAGAAATTGGCCTAAAATATAGGCAAATTATAAATAAAACGTATAGCTTTCATTGTTTGTTGATTTTATAAGACCTTTAACCCATCTAATATTTTGGTAACAATTTTCCATATTTGCACGTGCGATGACGTCACACTAGTCAATGAAAAGTCTATTGTTTCGTGAAAATATATGAAATCTAACAAGAAATGTGTATTTAATGTCAATTTTCAGTATAACCACAAGCGGGTACCAACGGCATATTTTAGTATGATGTTTAATATACATAAGCACATATCTCATTTAATTTTTGTGTTGGTACCCGAGTGTGGTCAGTATGAAATCTGCAATCAAAAAATAATTTTAAGGTAGATTTCACGTCAGCGGCCATTTTTTATTGACCGTTTTCATCCGTAATAGACAGAAATAGAAATCGACCATTTAATCTCATCCAAAATAAAGTTGGTTTATCGTAGTTGTTTTGCTACGGGAGTATGGTAAACTTGAACAATTTTCATGAAAAAGTTTTGACGTTATTTAAATAGAAAAAAAACCCGGCTAAATCAGTTTGGAGGTGATTTACTGCATTGAGTCCGACGTGGTTTTTTTTCTAACCCTCAGTGGAATTTCATGTGTTAGGATACTTTAATATTATCCCGACAATTCACAAAAAGTACAGAAAACAAAAGAAACAACCAAAAGGAAAAATCACGTAATACTATCAAAATCAGATCAGTAGTATCTTAGAAATTAGACATGTAAACGACACATCAGAACTTTCTAATTTTAGTAGTCCCTTTACTTTTTATTATTATTAATTTTTTTTATTTTGACTTACCTATAGCTCTTTCACAAAGTGAATTTCCGATAAATTTGATTTATATATAACTTAATTCTACCCGCTCAATATTCACGTGGCGGTTGCGTAATGGTTAGCACACATAACTGCCGATAACAACATCTGGGACTATTATACTATAGTCAGGATCGAATCACCGATTNGGGTTAACTACTCCGAGCAAACTTTTTAAAGCATGACAAATAAAATAACTTGATATTTATTATACACTACACAAAATGAAATTCACATGTACAGATTTTGAGAACTGATTAATGGTTATTTTGATAGATTATCATTATATTAAAGTTTTTCCCCATTTTCCATGATATTACAATTTACATACAGATTCTTATTTAATATCGGAACTTCAGTATTCATTCATTGGAGTGTTAGAATGGAAGTTTAATCTTAAGATTATTGCAAGTAAATTATGAACTGACCATAATGAGAATAAAAAACACGATTTTCCCGTACAATAAAAAAAACCACAAACATCATTTTAAAAACTTTGGAACAATATTGATTATTAAATAGCATGTATGAATCTATTGATGCTATACATTCCCCAGTTCTTTAAATTGATATTTAAGGTACTACTTAACCAAATCTTTTCAAACTGTAACACAATGCTGTATACCATAAGATACAGGTCAAGTTTGGTTATGGTGTATTTTACATTTTCCGTGCATAAGTTATGGCCCTTTTTCTCTTAGAAAATAGGGACTTTCTAGGT
>MJUT01024369.1:1265623-1276518 GCA_002080005.1 Gigantidas platifrons
CACCTATTCTCTGCTAATTATACCATATCAATTCTTAAAATTGAAAAATTGAAAGAAATCATCAAAATCAATGCAAATATAATATTTCATTACATTAGGCATATAAGAATAAGGAACCAAAGTTTCAGGACTCGGTCAATCATATATTTTTTTTACCAACTCTTGGAAATGAGGGCTCGAAAAGCAATGCAATTTACGTTACTGTTTGGTCATAACTTTTCTTTATACTCTACATGGATCACTATGCAACGTTTCAGTGCGAATTGATAAAGATTTATATACACCAAGTTAAGGAGAGACGTTTTACAATGGAATTCTAAATTGACAAATTCCTTTCTTCTGGAAGTTTTTCATTTTTAAATACAAGCTCTGAATACTGTCTTGAAAACTTGAAAATCGTCATACTTCATTTGCTGGAGTTGCACTTACAGGAGTAAATAAATGTCGTAGCGTAGTAATGCTGGAAAAAAGTACAAGGTTTCTTTATATTGACGCCTTAAACCATTTTCATACCAAGCTACTTGTACTTATAAAACACATTTTTTCAAAGTCATATCGTAAATTACAAAGTCAAAACAATTGTTGGTTTTTGTTGTTGTTGCTTTTTTGGTTCTTTCTTTTTTGCTTAACGTTGTGATGAAAATTGTTCAATGTTCAAAATTTACAGTTTCCATGATTTCAAGAGACTTTAACACTCATATTATGTTAATATTCGAAAGCAAAGTTGGTTGCAGAAAATTTTCGGGTACATAATAAAGAGGATTATAATTATTTTTACTTTTAGTACAATTCCAAAACGAGAAGGACATATTTTCATTTCGAATGAACTATATCATTACTTTGAGCTTTACTCTAAACGATTCTCAGTTGACAAAATAGCTTTCTTCTCACATAACAAGTCTTAAGTATATGCGATTTCAGAACTCACCCTAAAGGTAACGTAAATTTCAGAAAAATTTAATGAACGTTAACGAACAGAAATAACAAAATTCATTCAAAATACAGAACATGCATGATCAATAAAAATGGCCTGCCGACATACAATAGTAGAAAATGTTAGATTTAATAGAGATTAGGTGTATAGTTTGCTTTTTTATTTTTATTTTTAAATATAAACATTAATCTAAGGAAATATATACTAGTCCAGTATGAAGTAACATTGAAATAATATTAACATATTATCATATATACCAGTACATCCTTTAAAGATTTTATGATGGATAATGACTGGTGCATAACTTTCAAATATTCTGCACACGGCAAGATATGCATACAGTCTCGTACTCTCACATGTACAATATAAGACTATCACACACCATTGTGGTTCTGTTTTATCTGGTTTGTTATTTGTTCTTCAATATTCCTGTCGGACACCTTGGCTTTATAGACAGGACATTATTACACAACATGTAATTTACGTTATTATAATGTGTAATTTACGTTATGAACATTTACCAGACTTTTTGCACATAATGCAATACAAGAGAACGTTAATATGCATTATTATGTAATGACGTGTTTACATGTTTATTAAACTTAGTCAAAGAACCAAGTTAAAATACAAAATCTATTCTTCTTTTCAAAAAATAACTTACGTTATGCCTACTTATGGTTGAAATTTGCCCACCGTTGAAAGAAATCTAGCTGAAAACAAAACGAAAACAATATTTTCTAACACTCAAACATCTAAATTGATATTAAGACAAGATTTGATGAGTATAAAACAACTTTTTATACTTTTATTTGTGTTCAGAATAAGTTGAAAACCATTGGATATATCTTCATGCGAAATGAAAACAATGTTTCTTACGAATGTTTTTATGTGAAACAAACTGAATAAAACGAAAAAAACCGACACAATGATAACATACTGATTTATCATATGGTATCGTAAAGTTCATCTCAGGACATGTACTTTATAAGGTCAACAGAAGACATTTTTTTTCTAAAGGGATATTTATATCGTACACCGACCGAAATACACATGCATGCATACATTTTTTACTTCATTTTTATTGAAAAAAAAAACACGATCACAAAATAACAAATTCTAAATGTCGAGTAAATAACGTATTCTAGAGCCATTAACCTCTTACAACTTAATCGATGGTATTCATTACTCATGTAAGAGCAACACTATTGTATTGCTATCTGAAATGTTGACATCATTTGCTCTGAAGATATTTTTGGAATAGCATCACATTTTATTAAATGAAACGTACCACGACCGTTGTTCACTTTCTGATATCTAGATGAAAAAACGTAATCTAAAGACTTTTATTTTCTGAATGTATACTGTTATAGTGACATCCGGAACCTTTGAACCGTAATGAAAGCGTGAGGTTTGGCGCCTTAAAATCTTTGGAAATGCCTGTACCAAGTAAGGGTCATTACGGTTTTCACAATTTTCCGGTTGTTGACTGATTTTGTCTGTTTATATACTTATGAGTTTTGACTTTCCCTTTGGAAGATTGTTCAGAGTTCGGTAATTTTGTTATTTATGAATTCAGTCTTTATAATCAGTTACCCCACTTTTTCTCAGTACAACGCGTATCACCAGATAACATAAAGCATTAATGAAAGATTCATTTAACTAATTAATTTACGGGAATGTTTTAGATTTCAGAATAAACTACACTCTCTCCTTTATAATATTTCTGTTCAGTTTTANAACGACGCATTGGGTGTGAAATTGAAAGACTGCATTTTCTTTTTTTCTTTCATGAATGCCTACAATAGCTTGTTCTGAACGATTGGATATACCTCGTTGATAATAAAAGAGATTTTTAACTACATTTGGAACATATTTGTTGAATATTTTTCGCTTTTATAGACAACATAACGTAAATTTCAAGTGTAGGGCGACAGTATGAAAAAATTCATATTTTTTTCTGTTGATGCCTCAGTGTTATACGATGCATGGTACTTAGAGATTGATACATGTACTTAATTGTGTAACTTCTAGTTTCTCTAGAAAATAACCGAATTCGGAAATATTTAATTACAAATATAGGTTAATGCGGAAGCGACAGCGATAAACGAGGAAAATTGCAACATTTTGTCAGATGAGAAAAAAATGTTGTTTCGTTTCAGAGAAATTGTATGGTTTAGAATACATGGCTACTTATGTCACTGTCAAAATATATAATAAAATTTCTGATTCAAAGACCCGTTCCCGGGAAATGGCCCGCCGACATACAATAGTAGAAAATGTTAGATTTAATAGAGAATAGGTGTCAGATGACATGTTTATCTCTGTATCTGTGATCCCTAGTTATTAATCAAAGCTCTGTCAGCGCTGCCGGGCGGTAAAGCTTCCTGTATAACACTGCACTAAAGCCCTGTCAGCGCTGCCGGGCGGTAAAGCTTCATGTATAATACTGCACTAAAGCTCTGTCAGCGATGCCGGACGGTAAAGTTTCCTGTATAACACTGTACTAAAGCTCTGTCAGCGATGCCGGGCGGTAAAGTTTCCTGTATAACACTGCACAATAATAGTGTCATGCAATTTATTTTTAGTATGAACAGGTGGTAATTGTTATTGGTGTGTATTGTTTCTCTCGGTATATTGATGATACTCATTTATCAACAAACATGTGACAAGTTATCCAGTGAGTGCATTTCGGGAGATCCTCCTTTGCAGCAATTTTACATATTCTTATGCTTTGTCATTCTTGAGACAGCTTCAGAAGCCAATCTATAGTTTGGATTCCACCATACATCTCCTTGGTGTTAATGGAACCACCCTTGTACAATCTTTTGTCTGTCTGTTATAACCAACAGTGTATCCAAATAGCTGATTAAAATGATGACTTAATCTGGACAATGTAATATCCTGTAGTCAGAAGTAGCAACTATTTGAAGGTTTGTTCCATGCCACTATTCAGTAATGGTTTTTCATTCATTCCCATGCTGTATAATAAAACTGTATCTTATACATAGCATGTCCAACTCATTCCCTTTTTCCAAAACGTTTTAGTTCTTATGTACTCTGTGCTTGTCTTCACTGTTTTATATTTCATCAATCAAATAAATTAATTAGGCATTATTACTTTTTTAACACAAAATCTACGTGTTTTGTTTAATCATACGAATTATCCAGATATCTTTCATGATAAGATATTGTTGGAGTCTCGAATGGTCAATTGTATAGTTGATTAATATTATACAATACACACAGGAGAAAGAAACTGTCCATCTGTTCAATGAATTGTAATAAAATAATCCAGAGTAAGACGGTCATCATTATTTATTTAAGACACAATATGTTTTTGTTTTCTATATATATATTGTCTTGTTCATAAGAGTTGTGTTAGTGTCTTTCCGTATTCTACATTGTCTTAGTTATATATACATACAATGAAGTTAAGGGAAATACGTTTTGTCTATGAATCCGAAGTGTAATTTTCGGAATAGTTGAGTAAGATTGATACCATATTGAAATGGACTTAATTATGGCTGTTTAACGCAACTTTCAACAACATTGTACTCGTACGTAACTGATCTCATTGATGATGACCGAATTCTCCTAGAGTGCGATATAGACCGTGGGTTCGATCACCGGTCGGATAAAACAATAAACTAGGAAATCTGTATTAACTTCTTCACTTCTAAGCACGTAACATTAAGGAGTAAGACTATTTGGCTCGTAATCAGGTTATTGTGTCCGATTCTAACATGACCTCACTCTTTCCCTTTGTTAAAAAAAAAACAGAATTATTTCTTCGTATTATCTCATTAGCACATGCGCCGATGAATGTGACTGGCGTTTCCATTGGCAGCATAAATTGTGACTCGAATAATGCCGATAGAGGGCGCAGTATTATCCGAGTTACATAAATTGTGTGCGACATTTTCCGCAAGCGTATGTATAAATTACCGTCTTCCAATCAAAGTATACTACCGTATTGTACTCTTAGACATATCAGAATCGAAATAAATCATGGAAGCCAGAATGTGTTTTGAGTTTTAACATGGATTGGTGGATATTAGTAAATTTTATCCCTCGCTTCTGGCTCGGGATAAAATACTAATATCCGCCAATCCATGTTAAAACTCCCAACACATTCTGGCTTCCATGATTTATTTCTTAAGTAGAGCGACGTATATACACGTGGACTTTTGTTTCAGTGAGCTAGCACGTGCTAACACGTGCAACCTAGAATGTTGGCCTAGTACAAAGCGAACAGCATCATCATTATCATCTCGTCATCAAAATGTAATTTGTTCTCACCATAACATACAATGTAGCTTGAAAATTGTTGACCAGTGGATGGAACCATTAAAATGTAAAATATTTTATTTGATAAATTATATTCCATTCTATGTCCATTATTTACTAGACATGTTCAGTGCATTACACAATAAGACGAAATTATCGTCACTTAAACCTAAAGGCTTAGCATTATATCCTGTCATTATTTCTGTACCTTTCAGTAAATTATTTTGTTAATTCTAATACAGCCTTAAGCTACTTATTACATAGAGAAAAAATGAAAAAGTACAAATGTAGATGATATGTTATATTTTTCCTTGGAATTTATAAGGTACCAAACGTGATATGTAAAAATGTTCGCAGTCAAATAGTATTGTTACTGTAAAAACATGTACTTCTAAGGCGATGAAGAAATATAGAAGTCTTCCTGTGTTTAAAGAAACTTTGAAATTTCCAAAGTTCCAATTTAAGACAGACGAATATACAAGTTGTTCTTACAGAGCTCTGTTGTTCTTAGTAAGATATAATATTACCTGGAATATGTTATAGTGTGGGTAATCTATTAGATGCATCCCCTGACAGAACAATTCTAGTTTGCATATTCGTACACTGTATGTCTTTCTCAGTGTCTTAAATAATGTCTGTTTTAAATTTGATTCAGTATGCCTTAAATATTTTTCGACTTTACAAAAATCTCATTTTTTATTTTTGTTTTCAAGATAAAATTGATCATATATTCCTAAACACTGTTAATTTTCTAGTAGACTTAGATGTGTTATTTGGCAGAATAATTATTGTCATTTGATATAATTTTAATAGTTCCCCCTCCCCCAAAAAAAACAAAACAAAACAAAACTAAAATGAATAGAGAGCGATGAAAAAACACGTGCATTAATATTTCCTATGCGAATCAAGAAATTATTGATAATATTTTGATTAATTCATCAATTGAATGAATTTTACTTACCAGTTAGAAAATTAAATTCCCTAATAAAGTTACAATTAACACTTACATATCTCTGTCAAGCTGACCCGACAATACTAGATTTTATGTAGAAATTTTGTATGCTCATTTCATTATTATTGAAAACAGCAAAAATCATTGACGTATTTAATTATACGTACATTAATTATGTATTAGATTATTGTAGAAATGATACGAAGATTAAAGTATGACAGCCTATAACACGAATACTGTAACGTAACGAAAAATATATATCTTTTCAAATATTCATGTAGAGCTTTGTTAACGAGGAATTCGTGCTACATATTTATACAGTACAGTAGACATGCTATTCCAATAACAGATGAAATAAAGACATAAAAACGACCAATCACAGCTGATGAACCGTTTTTACTTGTGTTCCACCTTAGTGGTGTAATGGTACGTTTTAATGTGCTCGCCTCAAACGTAATAGTAACTATTCTGCATGGAAAGTTTGAATGTTCCCAATGGGGCAATCAGAAGCCATAAATAGATGAATTACAGACAATGCAATACCCCAAAGGAAAAGAACAATCAATGATATACAAAGCTATCCTGTTTAGACCCTTTGGTTTACTTGCTCCCTCCTGTTTAGACCCTTTGGTTTACTTGCTCCCAAAGACATTTTAATTATTCGGCTTTCCAATCTTTTTGAATACGAGTGTAGCTGATGATGGTTATTCCAGAAATACTTTGTGTGCACTAAATTAGATATCTACGTTTATATTTACACAGAAAACTATCATAGATTGAGCAACACGAGCTCCACTAATATCTGAGGGTGAGCATAGGTGCTCAGTTCTTGTATCTCCAGTGAGTAGAGACGAACCAAACATCGTTTTACTACGCGGAAGTAAAATCGTGGATACATACAATTTGCAAAAATTAGCAATATCATCAAATACACATTGGAAAGTTTTAAATAAATACAAACAGTTTTTCTCCTCTGCTTTCAAAAATTGTAAAAGGGACGAGTTCTGATGGACGTGAGGCTCTCTTGATAAACAATAACATTGTAAATACGGACTATACAGATGTCTTCCATACAACTAGTTTGCTGACATTAATCACATCGAGTTCATACTGAACTCATAATTATCACAATAAAACAATGAGCATGAATACGAACATATTAATGAGTATGAACAGTGATTTAGATTTATATCAATTAAATAATATATGTTTTCTTTTTAATTCATAATAAAGGTTGAAATTTATTTACTGTGATCTACTTACATGTGCGTTCGTTCAGCTTTTTTTTTATAGTTTTCTGTAAAGATGCTATAAGTCTACAATGTATTCCTGTCCTATCTTTTATATTATAACTGTAAAATTACCATGGTTGAAAAGCATTAGCTACAACTATTGCTGGTTTGCTGTAAAGTCAGCAATGTTCTGTAACTAACTTGTGGTAGATATACAGTTACTATGGGTCTATGTCAAACGTGTTAAAATATGTAGACTAGAGGCAAGTAAACAATAGCTTGAACGACGAATTACTTTATCTGTCAGTTTTATGTTGTTATTTATCTGATACAATAACATGGGCGATCATTTTAACGGCCTTCTTTTACACTTGTGTACTGTTTGATTTAAAGATTCGACAAAATGTGAATATTTCAACCCGCAGTAAAAGTAAGGGACCACGTATGAAATAAAGATGGATCGATTATTTCCTTAATAGCTACAAGCTGTGGTGTACATGTTTATAAAATAGTCTTATACTGTCAACATGTCATTGGATTAACTTATAGTGTTTATGGAAATAAAAACTATCCATATTAATCGCTATTTTCCACATACACATTTAGTAACGATAATTTTACTACAGATCTGTACTGGGAGAATTCAGAATAATAATTCATATTGAATTTCATTGTGTGAATATAATTCCTTTTCTATGGCAACAAATCGAGATATAGCAAGATTTTTACTGTGACAATCAGTTCTAGAAATGAAACTAGAACTTATGTCGTGACGATTCGAGATTACAAAAAGAATGTTTAAGCTGTGCATGATGGTCAACAATACTACCTGGCACCTTAAATAATAGAACACCTAAAAGACCCCAATGGAAATCCAGATCCTGTCTAGGGACAGGTACAAAAATGTGGCAGGGTCAAATCGGTTAACTCCTTTTAATTATTAGATCTCCAATGACAATGTACAGATTCGTTTACACCCACAAATACCAATTAATATCACAAAAATGAAAAACTCCAACATGCACTGTACATTAATATGGTCCGTCTAAATATTTTCCGTTACCATGAGATTGTTGTCAGTTAGTCTGAAGCATAATTACAAATAAGGGCAAATCGAACCAAATGAGAGGGTACTTATAAATCGTTCTCATTTGAATTCCAGCAATTTGACAAAATATGCGATTGCCAAAGCGAACATTCATGTTGTCTAGCAAAATAATTAAATCGGGACCGTGGGTATAAATAGCTATGAGCGGAGCAAACATTCAGATTGTTCATTATTTTGACCACGGTTATCTCGAGGAGGGAAAATCAATGATACATAGTTTCACAGTTACTTTTGAAGCAAAATATTTGACAGGCATGGTCACAAGTGTTCCTCCCTACAAAACGTTCAGTCTTATTGAAAATAATATTCTTCATCAGTCTAAAATCTACAAAAATCACTTCGAAAATTCAAATTTCGGAGGTATGTGACCTGTAGGTCACGTTGGTCATGTGACACAGTTTCAAAATTATGCTGTTCATATCAACGGGGATTTTTGATGATAAGCTCCACCCACAAATTTTGTCTGTAGTGCCTACCGCAAATTACATAAATCATGCCCTTATATGTTCATATGCAGTATCTATCTCTTCTACCATTACTGTACATGTTTTATTCGTTGCATATGTGGAACAAAAGATTGGAAAACCAAATAATTTTAAATCTTTGGGAACAAATTAACCAAAAGACCTAACCAGGATAGCAAAGATCGGCAAATGTCATGTGCATAGGGGAATCTTTGATTTCACGTTATTTTAACTGCAGCTTATTTTAATTTGAGCTACATCACCCTCCACACGCTTTTGTGACCAGTTTCTATTGTAATTTACTTGGTCATCTCTAAAATGACCACTCGATGAAAATACAACAGACCGTATTCATTTGCCCCTGGATAGTTAAAATTGGTTAATGTCACACATGCCTGATAGCGGGGATCATTAGTTTTATTGCTTAGAAACTGGAAATTTTAATGATAAAAATAATTGAATTAAATATGAACAATTTTATTTGGGGAAGTCATGTGGTATGTTGGAATACAAGGTAAAAAAGTCCTCATTGTCAACGAATAACCCCCTCCCAGAGGGTGTGTCGGGGGTAGAATAGGCACCAGGTTTCTCTATCCTAGAGGCACTAGTCCTCTAAAAGGGGTCAACTCCGCGGGAACCCCGGGGTATAGAAATGGGACCGAGAGCTTCTTCGGCTTGAAGGGGCGTCCGTCGGTTGTGCGGGATGTATAAATTGACAACCAACCCGTCCTGCGGATGAGATGTAAATAAAACCGAGGTCCCGTGTTGAGAGATTGCCACCCTCTTCGCACGTTAAAGAACCCAGTGTAACAGCTCATTATGAGCATTATGCACATGATGAGTGGTCCATAGGAGACCTGTTCCACTGGCAAAATTCTCCGTCCCTACCCATCACATTTCCTTGTTTCGAGTCCCGTGGCGTTTAAATTATTCTCGTCCTGAATATAGCTGAAAAATTGCTTGCTGGACGTTAAACATCAATCAATCAATCAATCTGTCAACGAATTAAACTTTACAGTCATGGAAACGAAGTGTGTCTAGTACTTCAACATAATGCTACACTCCTAAGATGAGTTAATACACAATGCTCGTAGATCTTAATGTAAGAAAAAAGCTGTTTGATCGTTGTCAGGGCAAGTAATTGTAATTAGAAGAAGAGAAACAGTCTGGTAGAACAGTTGCCAGAGTTTGATATGGACCAGAATGTAAAATGTTGTGTAATTTAGATAGCCAGTAGACGTTAGGAATATGTCAATGAGAGTACAAGTTAGTATATTGTACTATAAGGATCCATTATAGAATGAAATATCAACTTTTGATCAATTATATTCTAAGACAAAACGTACATTTTGTATTTTCATTTGAACCATGAGTCAGAAATGGTATTTATAATAGCATCTTTCATTTAGAATATAAAAGAATAGCGACAAAATGTCCAAATGTGCCCAAATCTGATAAAATATCATTTACAACCTTAAATCCCAAATCTAAAAATAATCCACTATTTTTAACCTCGGAGGATTTCTAGCAACGCGATGCATAATAAATTGAGTGAGCACTACTCCAAGTTGATACGATATTCAAGATCTCGCTTTTCTTATCAGGATTTTCTTGATATAGGGTTGTTGCTATCAAGGAAGCTACTGAACCAAGGGTTCCTAGTTCCTAGTTGTAAGATTGAAGTCATTAACAAGGAAGCTACTGAACCAAGGGTTCCTAGTTGTAAGATTGAAGTCATTAACAAGGAAGCTACTGAACCAAGGGTGCCTAGTTGTGAGTTTGAAGTCATTAACAAGGAAGCTACTGAACTAAGGGTGCCTAGTTGTAAGATTGAAATCATTAACAAGGAAGTTACTGAACCAAGGGTGCCTAGTTGTAAGATTGAAGTCATTAACAAGGAAGTTACTGAACCAAGGGT
>MJUT01024369.1:1282378-1295312 GCA_002080005.1 Gigantidas platifrons
GGGGGGGGGCGCACTTAAAAAATCGACCATGAAAAACACACCACACCGAAATGTAAAATGACAAAATTGAAATCGTTACTTTTGTCATCAGAATATGCTAGAATGCTGACCATCGCTGTCAACTTTGAGGTAAATCTACAGAAATGAGACACGGGAAGTTGCTTCTCTTATGCCTCTGTGGGTTATATTAATGGACTCCAGTTAACAAAGTATTTTATGCATTAGGAACATCATCAATATACATGAAAGCCAGATTAAAGGCATCAGCTACTGTGATTCTTTTGTCAAATAATAAACCATATTCATTTAAAATAATGTTGTCAAGTTTATCTGAATATATATATATGTGACCTTACATTATCTTGCGAGTTGATTTCATGATAAAGACCCTAGAGTACGAAAGCTTATCCTTTCGAAACATCTGAACTCACTTTCATTTTCCCTTTTTTATTTTGCTATATAATGTCTTTTTATTCATGTTTATTTGTTTGCCATGTTCGTGATCTTTTTTTTTTTGAGTCTGCGTTTCACCAGTAGTGCTTTTAGTGCTGACTCTTATTATTAATAGTTTACCCGTCTGTCTTTTGAAGTTTTGTGTGATAGTTTCCATTGAGAATACTTGATTACTTGATCAATATAATCCCTTTTGATTGGTAACTATATATGTATCTTAAATGACAAACTATACTGCATAATTAATAAACAGGAACGTTCATACTATATATCTACGGTTAATTATAGGACTTGGTGTGTATAAAAGGAATATGGGCCATTTAATAAACCAGTGCAGATAGTTCAAGTAAGGAATGGTGTAAACTAAATCCGGAAATTTCCGTAATGGATATATAACTCGAAACTTCGCTATTATAGGAATAACACCATGTCAATTAGACAGATTTACGGCAATCGTGCGATCGTATGTTTTAAATATTTGAATCTATAATATTTACCACTCAGATTGAATATACACCAAGTGTATGCGTGGTCCGTGCATTTTTCAATATTTTCAAGCACATTAAAAATCCATTCATTCAAGAAACAGTGTTACGATCAAACCGCAAGTCACTGACCAACTTTATCACATAATGTTGTATCGAGTAGACAGAGAAAACCACCGACCTGCCGCAAGTCACTGACCAACTTTATCACATAATGTTGTATCGAGTAGACAGAGACAGGTTATTCTAAATACACGAACTATTCATTACAGAGTGTCATAGAAAACAAAAACAATAAATACAGAAACATTTAATTCCATAAAACGATACATTTTTGTGGTTTCCCCATTGGGTACCCCTTCTTTAAAGATAGATTGAAGGTCTGAGTTGTATTTAAGGATTAAACAGATTGGTTAAAATGAGAGATAATGCTGAATACTAGTTATCAAACGAGAGCAGATGGCTGTCGTATATTATACTATGAGCTGAGTCATATGAATGTTCTCGTCGACGATTAGCCATGCACTAGATCACATCAGACGATATCAGAATGTATCGCTCTGGTATATTTTGTTGTGAGTATTGTTAAAAACATGCTCTCCGTGGTCGTATCGAAGACGGTAGATCGTGGGCTCGAGCACCGGTGGAGTCAAAGCAAAGACTATGAAATTGTTATTTGACGCTACCCACGAAGCACGAAGGAGTAATAGCAAAGACTCAGAATCAGAATAACGTGTCAGAGTGGAGTGACATGTCTGTCCACGGACTATTATTTCAATGAGTTAGCACTACACAAATGCTTCAAGGAGTGAGGGTTTAGTAAAATGCAGGCATCATCATCATCTCATGAAAATGTAACTTGTTCTCGTCATGGTATGGTTGAAAATTTGCTCATTTGGCGCTTAACAATAATCCTTTACTCATATAACAAAAAATGTACTTGCTTTCTCTAACGATTAATTATCCACCGCACATCATACAACAGCAGAACGTATGGCTTTAGTACATTCTGCTGGTGTCGTGTTATACCGGTATAATGCTCTGTGGCGATCCGTCATGAATCGTCACAAGATACAATAGCAGATTGCATGGTACTGGTAAATTCTGCTATGAGCTGTGCTATATACATTTTATCCGTGGCAAACATTGCTGCACCATCACATCAGACGATGTCCCTATCAAATATATCAAATTGCAAAACTAAATACCTACTCATATAGTTGTTGTTTTCTGTGTTGAGTTTTGTTTGTTTGTTTGTTTTTTTGTGGGGTTTTTGTCTTTGTCTCGCGTCTTTTGTGTCCAATGTTGACTGCGTTTCTGGATTGTCCATTCTTGATTTCCCCTTCGGTTTTCTCTAACGTTTATTCACATGTACCAGCTAAGCAGATTATCGCTCTAATAAACAAGATTTACACATGAAAACCTGAGGCAATATTGTCAAAATTCAAGTCTAGAAATGGAGGTAATCAAATATGGATAATAAAACAATGCAAAAGACTTGTTAGAGACTTTAATTACGGTCTATATTTGAGTATTTTTTAACAACATTAAAACTTATGATATCTCTACATTTTGTTATAACAACAGGTGAAACGACAGATAGATATCCCACAAAATTTCATTCGCATATTGACCACAAATGCATGTCTTAGAAGATAGTGGTATAGCTATAAATTATATAATTATTGTGATAAATAACAGAACATGCAAGAAATGTGTTATAATTCATGAAAACTATTATAACAAACCGAAAGATACTGTATATCAATATAGAAGAAAATGGTTTGGAACAACGACTTATAAAAACAGAAGAAAATGTGATGGAAACTAGACAGTAAAGAAGAGTGTAAATATGCTAACAGAAAGAGAGCCGAGTCACCAAATTGAATGTGATTGGTATCTTCAAATTCATCTTTCACCGGGATTATAACAAGTGTAACACGACGGGTGCCACTAATGGAGCAGGAACTATTTATAAATGTACCATTGATATCATCGGTCTTCTGTGTAGTGTTTTGTTGACTATTATTTGTCGTTTCGTCTTTAATTTTTTTTTTTTGTCAATGTTTTGTTTGTCCTTCGATTAACGATTTCTGCTTCAAACTCGTCTGAAGGGAACAGACTATGTTTATCGTCAATTGTTGTGTCTCAGCATTGTATTGCAGCAATGGTCAAAGTCTATTCTTAAACCAATATTATAGGAATTTGTGTATTTCACAACTCTTTCAATAATCATAAACATTCATTCTCCCATTATTTCGACGTTTTAACCCCGCTGTACCAGTGGTGGAAAAATCTGTAATCCTCTAGAGGATTAAAATGTCTCGTGCCTTTCCCCGCATTAATTTCAAATTTTGAAATAAAGTTCGTGTTAAATAATGGGAGAAACAAATTCTCCTTCAGTTGCCCATGTGGGTTACGATATTTCTCCACTCAAGAGAGTTAAATTAAAAATGTTAACCACTGACGGCTTGTGGTTAAAATTTTTAATTTAACTCTCTTGAGTGGAGAAATATCGTAACCCACGGGCAACTGAAGGAGAATCTATATTTAAACCAGCATTGGGGTGGTATTACTAATAATTAAATTAAAATGAAAGTCTCACAATACCAACAACGTACTAATTAGGAACTTATAGTATAACACCATATCATTGTCTAAAATACCTATTTTTGTATTTACTAAATTTGAATTGAGTACTTACTAAAATAATTCAGTGTATACTAAATTATATATGTATATTCAAAACTGGAATTATTATATGTGTATACAAAACTGTTTTGTACATGCTGAATTTGAATGTACGTATTTGCATAATCAGTTTTGTTGGTTTGGTTTTATGGTGTTTAACGCCACTTTCAACAATATTTCAGTTATATCGTGGCAGTCAGTTTTATTGGTGGAAGAAAGAGGAGGACCCGGAGAAAACTGCACCGACCTATCGCAAGTCACTGACAAACTTTACCGCATATTGTTGTACACCTCGCTCGATTCGAACTCATAACATCAGTGGTGATAGGCACTGGTTGCATAGGTAGTTGTAAATCCAACTACCATGCGATAACGGCCACGATGTACAGAACTATATATTTGAATTATATAACGGTGTATATAGATTAACCCTTTAACTGCACTAATAATGTCCCTTGTTGGTAGACTATAGCTATGTTAAGGACATTGTGTCCCTTTAGAATGAAATTTACGTTTATTTTCTTTAAGAATAAGTTACGCAAATCCATTATAATTAGATTGAAGTCAGATACAGATATTGTACATATAAAACCTCTTAAAAAAAGAAGGGAAAAAAGGCTGTTAAAATGACGCCATGAAATAAATGACGTTACACGGTCACACTGTTGAAATATTAATTATTAGTATTTTCTTTTTTCGCAAGACAAGGATAATCCTTGTCGAGCGAAAAAATATACTAATAATTTTTTTATCGGTAATTTCACAATTTTAAGACAGCTGTGTGATTTTTTTTTTGTGTTTTGACCTTTTTTTCAATACTAATAATTTTTTTATCGATAATTTCACAATTATCCATGGAGTGATGAGGAACGAAGCGTAATCAGCTGTGGGTTTCCGACGATGGAAATAATACCGCACACGACGTTACGATTATACACGAAACGTCGCAATCAAAGTGGACTGCATTGACCAATCAAAGCATTACGGACCATTACCGGTTGATATAATTAATTTCTGTATCTAAAATATAATATATATGTGTTTTTTAGTGTAATTTATTATGTAAAAATATGCATTTGTTACACTGAATCCGCGCGAGGAACAAGGCGCTTATAATAATGACGTCATAAACAGGGTATGAACAGCATTTGTGATGTCGGACAGAATGAAGACGATATTTGTAAGTTTACTGCCACCGTGTATTGTTTTCTTAAGGAATATTTGAAATGGTTGAACAGGTTATACGATATAACCTGGCTTGGGTCAGTTTACGCTTAATAAAACGCGAAGCGGTTTATGAAAAGCGTAAACTGACCCAAACCAGGTTATGCAAGTATAACCTGTTCAACAATTTCAAATATTCCTTATAATTTAATTTTCACAACAAAATTTAATGATTCCTCGATTTTAATTACGATTATTTCATGTGATTATTTAAATTTGTCGTTGGCGGATGAACACGTTGGTGACGTCACAATACCAACCCATGTTATCGAGTATAACCAAAATTTTCTCCAGGCGGATTAGCCAATCAGATTGAAATATTAAAATCAAATTAAATTATTTGTAGATAACCACGCATATCTGGGAATTACATTTTATATACCAAAGGACATCAGAACTACAAAGATGCCCAGAAGTAGACTTTATCGGCGGAAGTAAAGATTATCGATTATAGGAGCTGGGGACAAAGCTCTCCATCCCTACTTCTTTTAACCATAATTTTGAAAAAGCTGAATTCTTAGAGTAAGACAAAACAATTATCAATAAATTAGAGATAATAGGTTGTATTTTAAGCCACTTCCCGATCAACTCCTCCGCCTCTGTTAAGGTATCGGTTATTAAGGTTATATTTTAAGCCACTTCCCGATCAACTCCTACGCCTCTGTTAAGGTATGGGTTATTAAGGTTATATTTTAAGCCACTTCCCGATCGACTCCTACGCCTCTGTTAAAGTATGGGTTATTAAGGTTGTATTTTAAGCCACTTCCCGATCAACTCCTACGCCTCTGTTAAGGTATTGGTTATTAAGGTTGTATTTGCAGCCACTTCCCGCTCAACTCCTCCGCCTCTGTTAAGGTATGGGTTATTAAGGTTATATTTGAAGCCACTTCCCGATCAACTCCTACGCCTCTGTTAAGGTGTGGGTTGTTAAGGTTGTATTTGAAGCCACTTCTCGACCATCCCTACGCCTCTGTTAAGGTATGGGTTATTAAGGTTATATTTGAAGCCACTTCCCGATCAACCCCTACACCTCTGTTAAGGTATCGGTTATTAAGGTTGTATTTAAAGCCACTTCCCGATCACCCCTACTCCTCTGTTAAGGTATGGGTTATTAAGGTTATATTTGAAGCCACTTCCCGATCAACTCCTACGCCTCTGTTAAGGTATCGGTTATTAAGGTCATATTTGAGGCCACTTCCCGATCAACTCCTACGCCTCTGTTAAGGTATGGGTTATTAAGGTTATATTTGAAGCCACTTCCCGATCAACTCCTACGCCTCTGTTAAGGTATGGGTTATTAAGGTTGTATTTGAAGCCTTTTCCCGATCACCCCTACGCCTCTATAAAGGTATGGGTTATTAAGGTTGTATTTGAAGCCACTTCCCGATCACCCCTTCGCCTCTGTTAAGGTATGGGTTATTAAGGTTATATTTGAAGCCACTTCCCGATCAACTCCTACGCCTCTGTTAAGGTATGGGTTATTAAGGTTATATTTAAAGCCAATAACCGATCAACCCCTACACCTCTGTTAAGATATGGGTTATTAAGGTTATATTTGAAGCCACTTCCCTATCAACACCTACACCTCTGTTAAGGTATCGGTTATTAAGGTTGTATTTGAAGCCACTTCCCGATGAACTCCTACGCCTCTGTTAAGGTATGGGTTATTAAGGTTATATTTAAAGACACTTCCCGATCAACTCCTAGGCCTCTGTTAAAGTATCGGTTATCAAGGTTATATTTGAAGCCATTTCCCGATCAACCCCTACACCTCTGTTAAGGTATGGGTTATTAAGGTTATATGTGAAGCCACTTCCCGATCAACTCCTACGCCTCTGTTAAGGTATGGGTTATTAAGGTTATATTTTAAGCCACTTCCCGATCAACTCCTACGCCTCTGTTAAGGTATGGGTTAATAAGATTATATCTGAAGCCACTTCCCGATCAACCTTTCCACCTCTGTTAAGGTATCGGTTATTAAGGCTGTATTTGAAGCCACTTCCCGATCAACTCCTACACCTCTGTTAAGGTATGGGTTATTAAGGCTGTATTTGAAGACACTTCCCGATCAACTCCTACACCTCTGTTAAGGTATGGGTTATTAAGGCTGTATTTGAAGACACTTCCCGATCAACCCCTACACCTCTGTTAAGGTATGGGTTATTAATGTTGTATTTGAAGCCACTTCCCGATCAACTCCTCCGCCTCTGTTAAGGTATGGGTTATTAAGGTTATATTTGAAGCCACTTTCCGATCAACCCCTACCCCTCTGTTAAGGTATGGGTTATTAAGGTTATATTTGAAGCCACTTCCCGATCAACTCCTACGCCTCTGTTAAGGTATGGGTTATTAAGGCTATATTTGAAGCCACTTCCCGATCAACCCCAACACCTCTGTTAAGGTATCGGTTATTAAGGTTATATTTGAAGCCACTTCCCGATCAACCCCTACACCTCTGTTAAGGTATCGGTTATTAAGGCTATATTTGAAGCCACTTCCCGATCAACTCCTACACCTCTGTTAAGGTATGGGTTATTAAGGTTATATTTGAAGCCACTTCCCGATCAACTCCTACGCCTCTGTTAAGGTATGGGTTATTAAGGTTGTATTTGAAGCCACTTCCCGATCACCCCTACGCCTCTGTTAAGGTATGGGTTATTAAGGTTATATTTGAAGCCACTTCCCGATCAACCCCTACGCCTCTGTTAAGGTATGGGTTATTAAGGTTATATTTGAAGCCACTTCCCGATCAACTCCTACGCCTCTGTTAAGGTATGGGTTATTAAGGTTATATTTTAAGCCACTTTCAGATCAACACCTACACCTCTCTTAAGGTATCGGTTATTAAGGTTGTATTTGAAGCCACTTCCCGATCAACTCCTCCGCCTCTGTTAAGGTATGGGTTATTCAGGTTATATTTGAAGCCACTTCCCGATCATCTCCTACGCCTCTGTTAAGGTATGGGTTATTAAGGTTGTATTTGAAGCCACTTCCCGATCAACCCCTACACCTCTGTTAAGGTATGGGTTATTAAGGTTATATTTTAAGCCACTTCCCGATCAACTCCTACGCTTCTGTTAAGGTATGTGTTATTAAGGTTATATTTGAAGCCACTTCCCGATCAATTCCTACACCTCTGTTAAGGTATGGGTTATTAAGGTTGTATTTGAAGCCAGTTCCCGATCAACTCCTACAGCTCTGTTAAGGTATGGGTTATTAAGGTTATATTTGAAGCCACTTCCCGATCAACNCCTACGCCTCTGTTAAGGTATGGGTTATTAAGGTTGTATTTTAAGCCACTTCCCGATCAACTCCTACGCCTCTTTTAAGGTATGGGTTATTAAGGTTATATTTTAAGTCACTTCCCGATCAACTCCTACGCCTCTGTTAAGGTATGGGTTATTAAGGTTGTATTTTAAGCCACTTCCCGATCAACTCCTACGCCTCTGTTAAGGTATGGGTTATTAAGGTTATATTTGAAGCTACTTTTCGATCAACCCCTACACCTCTGTTAAGGTATGGGTTATTAAGGTTGTATTTGAAGCCAGTTCCCGATCAACTCCTACAGCTCTGTTAAGGTATGGGTTATTAAGGTTATATTTGAAGCTATTTTTCGATCAACACCTACGCCTCTCAGTGTTAAGGTATCGGTTATTCTCATTGTTGAAGATTTTACTGTGAAATGTAGAAGAGCAATAAAAGAGCTGTTAATTTGTGTCTAGGTGTAATGTTGGACAGTCTCATATCACAATCTAGGAACCTGTACGCCTGAAATCTCTTATTGACGTGCTCTTCTGTAAACTGCATTACGGTTTCGGTGGAAATCGACTGCCCACGCTTTCAAGGCAGGCAAGTTTTTCGGAATTTATTATCGACAGATACAATGTATCTGTGTAAAAAAGTTACAGAATGTACATGATTCATTACTCTAACTGACGCTAAAGTTTCTTTAGATAAAATAACGCAACAAATTCAGAATGGAGTGTCAAACGTTTGTTTTTACTACCAGAAAAGGTTAAAATTCCATTTTTTTTATGCCTAAATGGCTTCCAATTTAGACTGTATTTGCATGGATAGTTTTGGATGTGAGAAGCATTCTTTTTACAAATAAGCGATAAAGAAAACATATTTTTTCCTACTAAAAAATTGGATTGAAAAAATGAATGTGCTGTCGGCTGTTTGCTGTAGCTGTGTATGTCTGTTTGACGTCGCGTTTGAAAACTGTCTGTACCCTGATTGACGTGCTAAATTTGTATTTTAAAATGTCTATCTATTTAGCAATACTGAGGTATTCATATCTGTAATTTTGCATAAACTCTGTTCATATCTATTGACATTACCAACACAAGTATCGGGAATATTATTCAAGAATAAAGGGTCAAACGGAGCAATTTTATTTTATCCTTGTTCTAAAGAACCTGTTAAAATGGTAAATATGACGCTATACGGCTAATAATACATTAAAAAAAGCAAAGATGCAGTCCTTGCATCAATCTATCATACGCATTCTGTCAAGTTTTTCGAATACAGGTTATTGGAATTTAATGAAAACATAGAAAAACTTACCAGCCGTGAAAGTGTAAGATGTCGAATTCCACCGAAACCGTAATGCAGTTTACAGAAGAGCACGTCAATAAGATATATATATATATATATATATATATATTTTTTTTTTATTCAGAAACTACCCCTTTACAACGGGGGCAAACATCAGCGGGGTACCAATGTTTGCGTCTAATTATATAATAATCACAAATAAACAACTACTAGTATATTAAAATTAGCGTAAATCATACACGAACATTTTCATCAAAGAACAAAAAACATATTGAAGTAATTGTGATATAGGTCGTAACATATTATCACAGAATCAAATGTGCCATTCTTCATTAAAACAAAATTATATACAATGCATCACATTATTTTAATTGCACTAAATAATAAGTAAAATATGAATGACATATGAAATAAAAGAAACACAATATTAAGCGATTTCCTGTCATCGACACATGAATTAATTAAAATAGTTCGCTCTTTCATCATTTTACATAACAGTTTTTTACTGAGCTGGTCAAGCGAGAAACCAAGCTCAGTGTTAAAACTAAAACAAAAGTCTCCGATCAAGAACTTCAGCTTTTGAAAGGGCGGTAACTCTGAAAACGCGAGATCCGGATAAAACGATTTTATTAATATTTCAATTTCTTCGAATAGTTCTTGTCTGATACCACGTATGGTTTTGCATTCAAATAAGAAATGATGCAAGTCTTCGACTATATCGTCATCGCATATATTACACTTAGAGCTTTCACGGAGATTAATTTTAAAAAGACGTTCATTCAGGGGCAAGTAATTGGTTCTAGCTAGGAACTTCAGTCTAGAGGCCCAGAAATCATTTATACTGCATAGATATGTTTGTTTCCCTGGTGAAATATTATATGTGTTATAGTTTGATAGACTGCTCATTTTCAGTCTCCTAGATAATTCTTTATCTTGAACTGCTTTTCCGAAAAAATGTTTAAAAATGTTTGTATTAAAATTTCCATTGTAGTAATGGTCTAATCCTATTGACTGGAAAATATTTTTCATATAATTTATATACTTCCATTCCACACATTCAGAATTTTTTAGCTCCATGAATACAATTTTGCAAAAACCTGTGAGCCGGAAGTTCATCAAATCTTTCAAAATAATTAACACGCTGTCGGTCAAGAAATTCGTTAATTGGCTCCCACCCAAATTCTGATAGGAGAGCAGATTTTGGAAAGCTCATTTTCGTTTTCAAAATAATTTTTCCAGCTTGGTACTGCAAACTTTCAATGTTTTGAGCACTTGAAATTGCGGAAGGGAACCATACGGCGCAACCGTGTGTAATAAGAGATGTCAGGCGTACAGGTTCCTAGACTGTGCATATGTTCATTTATATTCATATCCTTTTATTACTAATTCCACTAAATATCGTGGTACATCTTATAAATATATATACGATACATCCAGCAATAATAACAACGTAGATATCAAATTTAGTGCGCACGACGCGTTTCTGGAACAACCTTTATCAGGTATCCTTAAAATCGAAATTTAAAGTTTTGGAAGAAAAAAAACCAAAGGGCCATGATACTTTAAAAAAAAACATCAAAGAATAATTTTGACAAGCATAACCCCCAGTTAGATACTGTAAATAAGCAATTTCAGGGGCGGATCCAGGAGGGGGCGCACCCGGCGCCCCCCCCTAAAATTAGAAAAATATATGATTTTGTTGCGTAAAATCGTGATTTTTCACACGAAATACCCCACAAATTATTTTAAGTGCGCCAGCCCCCCCCCCAACTTCAAATCCTGGAACCGCCCCTGAACTTTTTTTTAATTGAGAATACTTGTACTACTAATTTTTCATTTGTTTGCGACTACAATACAAAGTATCGGCGATGGGGTGGGGCGTTATATACAAATAATGGGATAATGGGATAAAATGGCGGGAAGCAAGCTGACGTAGTTGACACAACAGAAAGGTTTTGTACGAAAAAGTGTGGTTTTTTTCTGCGTGTTCAGCATCGAAATTGAGTAAAAATGTTATTGAATGAATGATCTTTTCTTAAGCTGATTATCTAGTGCAGTTTCTGGTCTCTAAAGCGAACAATTAAAAACTTTATAAATATTGTAAACAAACAAGATGGCCGATTCGAGTGCACCTCACATTCCAACAACTAAATCACATAATGTACAAAACGCCAACACTCGTGGTAGAAGCTCTTCTCGTAAACGTCAGTAGTATATGGGTACGGACAAATTAGTATTTGCGGAGGATCGATGAGGATCGGACCATTGCGCATGACCGGAAGTGACGTCAGTCACGTGACCGGAAGTGACGATAGTCACGTGACCGGAAGTGGCCCTGACCGGAAATGTGTTTTGCGCATGCGCAACCGGAAGTTGCGCAATATCCCCCGTAGAAGGGCCCCCGGAAATGACGTCAGTCACGTGCCCGGAAGAGGCCCTGACCGGAAGTATGTTCTGCACATGCGCAACCGGAAGTAACCGTTTCCCGCGTTTTTTCTTCTTACTGTAGTAGTAGTATAAAATGTACCATTGCGCATGACCGGAAGTACCAAGGCTACCGGAAGTGACCGAAGGTCACCCTAAGGGTGTGCGCATGCGCAACCGGAAGTTGCGCAACCGTTTTCCGCGTTTTTTCTTACTCTAGTAGTAGTACCATGGATACCGAAGAAAAAAGCGCGGGGGAAATGACGTCACTTCCAGTTATGACGTCACTTCCGGTTTTGACGTCACTTCCGGTTATGATGACACTTCCTCTCACGTGACTGACGTCACTTCCGGATATGACGTCACTTCCACTCACGTGACTAACGTCACTTCCGGTTATGACGTCACTTCCACTCACGTGACTGACGTCACTTCTGGTCACATCACTTCCGGTAGCACACCTTTCCCAAATTATGATGGTCTACAGGTCCTCAAAACAGTCAAGTACTGATCAAACCCCTAACACACCACCACCACCACCACATTTTAATTGGACACCAGTTATTTAATGATGGTTTTATTGATGATGGGAAATGTTTTACCACATAGTATCAAATAAAAACAATGGTGAAATGTATCAACGATCGTACAATGTGTTATCAACCGTAGACGTTCACTGGTGGATGATCAGCAATTGGTCAAATTTATCAATATATTTCATCCTGGTAGTAGATTAGTAAGACAAATGAATACTTAAAGATGGGAAAATACGAGAGCAGATTTACCAAGACCATGGCCCAAAGTAATGTGTGGGTGGATAATTGCCTCTAGTCTATGTTTATTTATTTGTTTAACTAGTAGTTTTGTGTAAATACTCACATTACAGAAAAAGAACTTCGTGATAAAAAACATTAAACACAGATTGTAAATTAGTTTATTTATAGAATACAAAGAAAATCAAACACAGACTTCATTATAGTTTATTACAAACTTTCATGGTACGCACATATATTTTTAATATACAACAAGGCAAGAGAAGACAACCTGATATTTACTAATGATATCAAGGGAGATAATTCAAGAACTAATGCATAATGAAT
>MJUT01024369.1:1317530-1342286 GCA_002080005.1 Gigantidas platifrons
ACAAAATACGTACATTGTCGTTAAATATAAAATTCCTTTGTATTCGCTGCGAAACAGGCTTGTAAACTCGCCAAAGGCTTGCTATTCTGCCTGTTTCTAAAGCTCGTACAAATAAATTTTATATTTACCGACAATGTACGTATATTGTATATATATTCTTCAACAGATGAGTGATACAGGCTCATGTTAGTCTCCCATTTAATTTCATTTTTTTTGTGGAGCTCCAATAACATTTATTAGTACTTCCTTTTTATGGACATGTTAGGTAAACTTTCAGTTACATTTGGAAGCTCTCTACTGCTTCATAAATCTGACATGCTGTTTGATATCTAAAGATTTTGACGGTCTTGTCATTGTCCAATTGACATGCTCTCTGATTTAATGCCATATTGGTATTTAGATGTTAATGGATCACTGAGAAAAATATCTACCAGCATCTAATTTTAATAAGATTGTATTTCAAGTTTTAACTTTTTATAACTTGTTTGCCTATATTTATTTATTAGAATAATTTTATTTTAAATTTCTGCTCGTCCCAATCAAAACTTTTGGAGAAAAGGCATTTTAGCATTTTAGTTTTGTAACTAAGCAGTTCTTTGGTTTATGTGACAATGTCTGATTATAAGATCTCTCAAAATATGGTAGCACCAAAATTCTGTTGATAGATGCAGATTTTCAACCAGAACTTTTTTGTAAGCTGGTGAACAAAATGCTGTAAATGTATATCAATATTAGTGTTCTTTGTTAAGTTTACATCAAATATCCTATAGAAAATATAACACAAATTTAACTTTTATTGACAAAAATGTCAAATTAATTTATAGTTCAATGTCTGTAGTCGAAAAAAAAAGTATGTCTCCTTTTTCATTTTTCATGCTTATGATGTTTTGAAATAAAAGTATTAAACATGAGTTTAGAAAAGGAGAAAATTATGCTACCATGCTCTACATAATTTGTCTTTGCTTTTTGAGTAATTCTATCTACCTACAAAAACTTCCTTTACCAAAAATATTTTTTGCATGAAAGCGAGCTTTTATTCCCATAGATAATTAAAAGAAAACATGATATACTTTACCTATAGCTACCCACTTACAAAAATGGATTATATAGCAAAACAGTATTTTCTTAATGATGGCCGCAATGGCTAAAATTAGAATGCCACACAATATAACAATATATATTTCAAGTTATAGTACATTATAAAAATCATAAGTGATACAAAATAAATATTTATGTAACAATAAAAACAAATATGGTATGCATAAATGTAGGAGGATTTTTTCATAATTATTTAAATTTATGTAGAATACATTTCACACTTGTCCTACATACAGAATATACTTATCAATGAGATTTTGATTTATATTGTATATATATGATTATTTGCCATTAATGTTTTATTTCATCTGGCCGAAAAGTGCTGTTGGAACTATTGTCATCACTTTTTTTTGGTCGTCTGTCTGTTATCAGTAAATTATCCACATTTGAATCTTCAATTCTATTCAAACCTGGCAAGACTGTTCCCTCAGTGGTCCAATACAATGTTCTTCTATTCTTCCTGATAGTAATCTAAGAAACTGACCACAACAGGACACATGTTAACATTGACTATATATTTTATAGTAATATGTGATAAAGTTTGTCAGTGACTTGTGACAGGTTGGTGTTTTTCTCCCGATTTCCTCCACCAATAAAACTGACCGCTACGAGGTAGCTTAAATATTATTGAAAGTGGTATTAAACACCATGACATAACCCTACATAGTAATTACCAGCACAACAGTTTCTTTGTTGAAATACATATTTTTGTGATCAGGCCATTTTCTCATCATTATGTTATTCAGATGAACCACATTAATGATGTACAATGTTAATAAATCTCTACATTTAACATCAGTATACATTGTATGTACATGAATTAAACAGATTTTTTTTTTATGGTTCATTGACTTGCTAAAGTTTGGGGGGGGGGATTCATGAGTCTGTTCATTTCATCTCTCCAGACTTTCCTCCTTTCCTCCATTACGTCTGGTAGTTATGAAATAGATGAAGCTGATGATAAACACTGATAGCCTACCTCTCCTAGGTCAACCACACGACGTGTTTCATCATCCAAGCACAGACAGGCCAAACATCTTTGTGTATGCACACTCGATACTTGTATTGATCATGTATTTATTATACAATACAATATAAATCTTAATTGTATTCCCATACAACTTTTACTCCATTGAATATTTTTGCACTTTGTTATAAATGATGACAGGAATGTTTGTTTTGTCTTTTTGGTATTGACTATACAGGGTTATTTCCCTTTATCAAGAAATTTAAATCGTTTGCTAGATATTCACCATAGGCAGTGCCAATTGAATCTAATGTCAGATTTTTTTTTATTTCTCTATCTTAGCGTGAGCCAATACATGTTTGTACAAAACAAATGTACTTTAATGTGTCCAAAGGTTTTCTAGATGTCAATGTTAATATCAATTAACATCTGTTGGTGAGAGAAAACAACTGTTAGCACGGCAAAAAAGGGAATAGATTAAATTTTATCAAATATTATCTTGGCCACAACTATCATTTAAGTATTAATATATACGGTATATAGCCTAGCATGTAAATTTTTTTTTTTTTTAATTTATATTTGATCTTTGTTGAGAAACTGGTAATGTTGCTTACTTTTACATTGTATTTCTTTTTATTGGTACCGGTTTTCTTGATAGCAAATTAAAGGAATTTATTCTTCCAGCTCAGATAATTTTATATGATAAATTTTAATTTTAAGAGTTTTTTTTGTATAATCAAGTCAATATATTTTAAACAAGGGAAGACAGATATTTACAGGATAGAGATATTCTGATGTAGGACAAATGTGAAATTAGATTTTATTTGTTATGATTAGAGTGCATTTGCTATTTTTATTGGAATGAATTATAAATAAATTTGATATATATGACAAAGATTTCGATAGAAAAATAAAAAGAATTATGTAATAAACTATAGTTTTTAGCTCGTTTGGTTGGAAGGACCGTGTGAGCTTTTGGTATCCCTTTCCTTCAGTCCTCTGTAAGCTTCAATCTTCTTCTCTGAAACCTGGGCGGAATCTTCATTGGGAGGACCTCTACTAAGTTTGTGATTTTCGTGATGGTCGGAAATTCAATATGGCCACCAGGATCAAATATATCTTATGACAGGAATGGTTACATTGTGTGAATAGTGTTAGTGATGGTCATTTATCAAGTTTATGTTTTTGGTGCTAATATAGGATTAAACACTGTTTTTAGGAAATTATCTTATGTATAAACTCCAGCAACTCACTCACAAACTGAATAAAGTCCAAAGGACTTTATGTAAAGTTTGTGAGTGAACTGCCGGAGTTTATACATACATAATTTCCTAAAAACACAGTGTTTAATCCTTATAATTAGCTCACCTGACCCGAAGGGTCATGTGAGCTATTGCTATCACTGGGCGTCCGTCGTCCGTCTGTCGTTAGCTTTTTGCATTTTAATCAACTCCTCTAAAACCACTGGGCCAATTTGAACCAAACTTTGGTGGAATGATCCTTGGGTGGTCCCATTTCAGAATTGTGTCCGACAATCCCCCCGCCTACCAAGATGGCTGCCGTTACTAAAAATAGAAAATTCAGCAAAAAATCACTTAAAAATTATCTTCTCTGAAACTGCTGGGCCAATTGGGCCCAAACTATGGTGGAATGGTCTTCAGATGGTTCTCTTTGAGAATTGTGTCCGACAACCCCGGCCGCCAGCCAACATAGCTGCCGTTACTAAAAATAGAAAATTTGGCAAAAAAATCATTTAAAAATTATCTCCTCTGAAACTACTTGGCCAGTTGGGCGCAAACTATGGTGGAAAGGTCTTTAGGTGGTCATCTTTCAGAATTGTGTCCGACGACCCTGGCCGCCAACCAAGATGGCCACCGTTACTGAAAATAGGAAATTCAGCAAAAAATCACTTAAAAATTATCTCCTCTGAAACTGCTGGGCCAATTGGGCCCAAACTATGGTGGAATGGTCTTTAGCTGATCCCCTTTCAGAATTCTGTCCGACGACCTGGCTGCCAGACAAGATGTCCGCCATTACTAAAAATAGAAAATTTGGCAAAAAATCACTTAAAAATTATCTCCTCTGAAACCGCTGGGTCAAATGGGCCCAAACTATGGTGAAATGGTCTTTAGATGGTCTACCTTCAGAATTATATCCGACAACCCCGCCCGCCAAAGAAGATGGCGGCCATTGCTAAAAATAGAAGATTCGCCAAAATTCACTTAAAAATTATCTCCTCTGAAACTGCGGGGCCAACTTTGAGCCAGGTGAGCGATTACAGGCTCCTAGGAGCCTCTAGTTCTTATTCTTGGACATAGTGTTGTTTTCGACGTTAAATACTAATAATTCTTGGTGGATTATTTTTTCATATTCCTACGCCGTAACGCTACAAAAAATAAAGTAGTACAGTAAACGGAAATATTGATTTATAAATTCCTTTCGAATGACGTAGAATAAGTGACGATATCCAATCAGATTACGAGTTATTGATAAATTCTAGTAAGAATAGAATTAATCAGAAATACAAATGCCTGTTTTGATCCCCAAAAACAGACACCAGATAAGTTTATTATTTAGTGGTAGTTTATCCAACTGGTTAGAGAAAAATGTCAGAAGAGCAATATTCAGCCCCAGGTTTGTTTGGTCTTTGACAAGATATACTTTTCGTCATCACTATTCTAAAATTTTCTGGATTTAATGTACGTATGTGTTTCAGAATAATCATAACTGTTGGATCAAACATAATAGAACAACCTAATAATTTTAGAAATGTACACATGCCTGTAATCCATTCACCATTTATAGGTATCATGTGCAGGCAAGTTGTAATTTCATGCCAACTTTGATATATTAGTTTTATGTTTGTCATTGAAGACGTCACATTGACTGAAATGAGGCTTGTAGATGTTTTATGCAACTTTCAACGACATTTCAGTTATATTGTGGTGGTCAGATTTATTGACGGAGGAAACAGGAAGGAACAACTGACCTGCCAGGAGCTACTGACCAATTATCATACAGAGTTGCAACAAGTACACTTCGCAATGAGCAGACAACAAATAAACTTCGTCAATGGAAACCATGTGATCATATCTCCTCTTTCAGTATTTACTTACATAACTTTCTTATTTGTAACAATGGATATTTGGACTCTTGTGTGTTTTATGTATTATGTATAGTTTAAATGGTGATGACCGACAATTCTTCAATGGATGTGTATCTACAATCCAATAGTTTGTTAGTCAGATATTATGACGGGCAGATGATCCAAAGTTTAATCCATGGCCATCCATACATCATCCATTTGGTTGCTGCTCAATCACTGAAGTTCCCATAAGCAAATGATTTGAAATTTATACTCATGATGGGGGCCATCAAAGACGAGCAAAGTTCTATTTCAGGACTTTATCCGTTGTCAAGATTTGCCAGATTTTTCAGATGTCTGCTCAATAATGTAACTTCCACATATGCAAACCATTTGAAATTGATACACAATGTCTAGGACCACAAGGCAGAGCAAGGTTGGTGTCAGACTACAAATTTCCATTTTGGAGTTATGCCCATTGATTTGCTGAAAAATCCCAATTTCTCAAGTTTCTGTTCAATAACTTCCAGTTCCCCATAAGCAAATCATGTGATATTTATATGCAATATTGGGGACCAAAAAGTCAGGCCAAGTTTAATTTTCAACATTCAACCAAATCAAGATCAACAGCCAATCGTAACTACTCGGCCATTCTCGCTACCCTGCAAATAACCTTGTATGCATTAGGCGTATAAATCTTACTACTTTTCACATGTCAGTTACATGAAAGTTTGATAAAGTTATATTTTAAACAATTTTCTACATTTCAATTATTTTCATGGATAAAAGTTAAAGTTTTAATTAATTTTGCATGATTAAAGATTTTATTTAGTAAGTCTTCCATATTGGATTTTCGTGGACTATATTTTTGTGCGGCTTATATATAAGTAACTTCCGGCAAACAATTTAAGAAGAATTTCTCCTATCTGCATACAAGGTTATTTGCAGGGTAGCGAGAATGGCAGAGTAGTTACGATTGGATCAACAGATCAACCAAGTGCAATATATTTATCTGGCATATAGGGATGTATCAAGTTAAGGGATCGGAAAAGACTTTGACAGCATTAAATTTGTACAAACATAACATGATTGATTGATTACTGCTTAATGTCCTGTGAGCAGTATTTCAGCTATATTCAGGACAAGAAGTTTGAACAAGTTAAATAATATATAACTAGAGGATCTGGAGAGCCTGTCATTGCTCACCTGGTAATAATTGGCAGGGTAAATCCTTAGGAATGTGAAGTCTATCAAAGATTCATATTTTCTTGCGACAATTTGCTTACTATTGAATGTGTGCTCCATAAATTCTGAAAACCTAAAGTCAAAATTAAAATCTCTCGGGGTAATATATTAGACTGCTTAAGTTTTAATTCTGGAAGAAGGCTATCAACAAGCATATTTTTCAAGTCTTTTCTGTTTGCAGATATGAGCAGCATAGAACAAATCAAGTCAACTGGCTTGGTACTTTCTGAGAACAACTCAGTACAAATTCCCATTGGGTCTTGTAGGCTTCTATATTAAACTTTGTTCGTCTATGGTGGCCATCTTGAATTTCCAATCGGAACCAAATTTACAATTTCGGTAGAGGACCATCCATAGATCATTCACACCAGAAAATAAATTCAATTGAATCAGTAGTTTCTGACCAGAAGATTTTTAAAAGATTGACGAATCAGAAAACATTATCTACCCCTGGCAGCCATGTTTAATTACCGATCAGCACCAAAATTACAATTCTGGTAAAGGACCTACCGGTATGATAAACTTCATCCGTCAATGGAGGTCACCTTGAATTTCCAATCGGCACCAAATACACAAGGAAAATATTTGTTAAATCCTGCGTTTCCGGTAACCTGACCAACCTTAATTTTTGGTACTTTCCCTAACATTTTTGAACAAGCACTGTTAAAGTGAAGATGAGTCCCCTATATAACCTGTGTAAAAGGTTTTGGAAAAATAAAAAAAATTACCAACCGATCAACACTATTTTTTTCAAGCATGTTACCGGAAACACAGGATTTTTTTTTTATTACGCACAATTTAGGTAGAGGACCATCCATAGATCATTCATACCACAAATCAATTAAATCAGCTCAGTAGTTTCTGACAGGAAGATTTTTAAAGATTGACCAGTCAGAAAGCATTATCTTCCCCTCGCTGCCATGTTTGATTTCCAGTAAGGAGGTCGGATCCTAATTCCCATAGGGCGCAATAAGTCGTCTGGTGGCTGCCATCTTGGATTTCCAATTGATACAAAAATAACAAACTTGGTAGAGGACTACCCAGTCATCATTTCTATGCTGTTACAATTCCATCGGCTGAGTTTCTGACAAGAAGATCTTCAAAGTTTCAACCAATCAGAACACATTATTGACCCTGGCCTGGCAGCCGTGTTGGATTTCCGATCTGCACCAAAATAATAGATCAGGTGTAGAACCATCCATATAACGCAAAATATTCAATTTGTTGAGTAGTTTCTCACAAAAAGGTTTTTCAATGAAATTCCCATACGGTCCAATGGTCCGCTGATGGTGGCCATCTTGGATGGAGGTCTGGTCACTGGATATAATTTTGAAAGTTGACCATTTAAGTACCATGTTTGCTTTAAATTGGCTAACTGGTTTCAGAGGAAAAAAAATTTAAACATTTTTCCCATATGGTCCTATGTTAAAACTATGTTCGCTGACGGTGGCCATCTTGGATGGAGGTCGGGATCACATGACATAATTTTAAAAGTTTACCACCTAAGGACCATTCATGCCATGTTTGCTTTAAATTGACTTGCTGCTTTCAGAGAAAAAAAATTTTAAACATTTTTTCCATAGGGTCCTATGTTAAAAGTATGTTCGCTGATGGTGGCCATCTTGGATGAAGGTCGGGGTCACATGACATTATTTTGAAAGTTGACCACCTAAGGACCATTCATGCCCTGTTTGCTTTAAATTGACTTCCTGCTTTCAGAGGAAAACAATTTTAAACATTTTTCCCATAGGGTTCTATATTAAAACTAAGTCGAGTCATGGCGGCCATCTTGGATATGCGATCGGCACAAAAATAACAAATTTAGTAGAGGACCATCCAGTCATCATTTCTATAATGTTACAATTCCATCGGCTGAGTAGTTTCTGACAAGAAGATTTTCAAAGTTTCAACCAATCAGAACACATTATTGGCCCTGGCGGCCATGTTGGATTTCCGATCTGCACCAAAATAACAAATTTAGTAGAGGACTGCCCAATGAATATTTCTGCCAAATTTGGTCCTAATCAGTTCAGTGATTTCAAAGAAGATGAAGAAAGTATGAAAAGTTTACAGACGCGGATGACGACGGACGCAAAGTGATGACAAAAGCTCACATGATCCTTTGGGTCAGGTGAGCTAAAAACTATGAAGGAATGGGACAACCGGGTCAATGACTTTTGACTGCCACTGATAAAGTTTGGAGAGTTGATTAGGGACAAAATATTTAGTCTTTTGTAGTACCTACAATGTGCCCCCTTTTTCGAAACCTACAAAAGATGTCTTTGGTGTGCATGGATTGTGGCACTCTCCAAACTCGTTACACACTATGGTCCAGGGTCAGGCTTTCTGTATTATAACCTGACAAGCCCTCATTGAGAGGACTCTCCTATCTACCACCAGGGGACATGCTGAGATGTGCGGTTTTGGCCCTGGGGAACCTTCACCAGTACACAGTACAAAACATCCTAAAACATCACAAGCAATGAGGTGGGTAGGAGAAGGAAACACAAATATTATTTACTCAACTTTAATCATTATTATATACATAAATACATATCATAGATTCTTAATATTGTCTTTATTTTTATTTTATTATTAATATTCAATTTAAATATGTGCACATAATTTCATAAATTATCTTATGTTTTCTTCAAGAAAACTTAATACATGATGCTCATCGATCTTATTAGATCCTTAGAATTCAATTCCGCAAGCTATAATCTCCTACAGCTTAACAACAATGGTACACCTTGTTAATATGGTCAGGTTTCTGGCAATTATTTGCCAGTATAATTTTATTCTGATTTAGCCTTTCTAACCATTTGTTCTAAAACATCCCATTGTTCTTTCTTAATTGTTTTTAAGTCATTAAATTCACCAGCTCGACTCACATATTCTCCACCATCAAATCTAACAACCTACAAATAACAAAAGTCACTTGTTACTATGACAAAAAAAATTATTTGCTTAATACTATGACAAATAACAAAAGTAATTTTTACTATCACAAAACAACAAGAATAAATCGTAACTAAAACAAAAGTAACTTGTTGCCATAACTTTTTTCTTTTACAAGTTTTATTTATACAAGATTTTACTAAACTAGGGGCAGTCGCGGTCATGATCATATGGTAGTTGGACTTATAACTACCTATGCAAGCAGTGCTTTTCACCTCTAACGTTATGAGTTTGAATCCCGCTCAGGCGAGGTGTACTCGATACAACATTATGTGATGAAGTTTTGTCAGTAACTTGTGGCAGGTCGGTGGTTTTCTCCGGTTTCCTCCACCAATAAAGCTGACTGCCACGATATAACTGGAATTAATTGTTGAAAGCAGACCTGATTTTCTTCCGGATTTTTATTCTGGATTTTACCGTTTTACCGTTACGATTCCTTTTTTATAGTATATTCAATACTTCCGATTTTCGCTTTTTTGTTGTCCTCGTAAAATCAGGTCTGTGAAAGTGGCATTAAACACCATAACCCTAACCCCTACAAAACTAATATTTTCCAGATAAAGAATAAACATCAAAGGTGTATGAAAATTTTATTTTCTCACCTCTCCCGTCATCCAGCTACTATAGTCACTGACCATATAGGTAGCTAGGTTGGCTATTTCTGGTATTTCTCCAAGTCTACCAACAGGTAGTACATCATATAACTTCTCTGTCCAGCTACCTGTAGGATCTAATCTACCAAAGGCACCCTGTAATAAGTTATTACTAGTAAGTGGTTTTGTATGTTTTGTCAAACTTCATAATGGTCAATATTTACTTGAATAAATGAATGGCATCTTGTTTTTTCACCCAGATTTAAGCTGACAAGAGAAGCTGATGTACATAATTTACTCCCTCTTAAACTTCAATGATGTATGACATAATACATGGTTTCTAATCTCTGAAAATCACTACCACTTGCTTCCCTATTAAGTAATCATAAAATGAGCAAATCAGTTGCTGATTGCATAAATAACACATTTGTTAACGAAAGTGTTCAGTCACAAGAAACTAATAAATCTGATTCTTAATAATGATGAATTCTGTAATTTTTGGATGAAATTTGGCATTGTTTACAATATGCAGATGAAATGATGATTTGATGGTTGATGTAATGTTCGTGGTTTAATGGAAAATTGTGAACGAACTCGGAGAAATCGTATCAGTTAATAGGTATATTCAAACACCCATGATGACGATGAAAGAAACAGGGTAGACATGTTCTATGATAATTACCTTTGTTTCGATTGGTCCAGGGGCAATACAATTAAATCTGATTCCATATCTACCCCATTCTGCCGCTAGCGACCTACAAAACATACTTGATTTATATTTTTTCAATTTTATTCATAGCTACATTTATTGTTATTTAATCCTATTCTTTGCATTAGAAATTCATGATTTTGATTCAAAAAGATCAGTTTTCATTTTTATGGCAGCTCATTACACATTCTAAAAAAATCCTTTAATAGCCTATTTCAGTTTAAAATTTAGAAAAAAAATTAAATGTCCATTTACTTAATCATGATTAAAAGGAAGTTATGAAGCATGGATAAGAAAGAAACTGTAAAGCACACTTCCTTAATTATAGTCGCTAAGGCTAGGCATATTTGATATACAACATAATATGATATAAAGTTTGTCAGTGACTTGCGGCAGGTCGGTGGTTTTATCCGGTTACTTTGGTTTCCTCCACCAATAAAACTGCCCACCACGATTTAACTGAAATATTGTTGAAAGTGGCATCAAACACCATAAGCCCCCACCGCATATCCTTATATAGAAATTGTGTGAAGGGGAGAAAACCAATAGAGAACTGTCTTTATCTGTCATTTTATACTTCAGTCCTGGTTTGAACCAGAAATCATTCATTGTCTACATTATTCCCAAAACAGTGTTACAAAGTAAAAAATATACCAAAATAAAACCTTATCATAAATTGTGATTCAATAAATATGATACAGAACTAACTTCACTTCAAACAAAACATTGTTTGACAAAACATTTTGGATTTATTTTATAGAATTATCTCCCTTCTACATACTTAGTCAAGCATTCAACTCCAGCTTTAGCTGCAGCACTCGGTGTAACAAACCCAGATCCACTGGTAGCATAAATGGTTGTTATAGCAAGGAAGGCTGCACCTTAGGAAATATAAAATAATAAGTAACAATCTCAGCTTAAAAAGTACAGAGTTATACCATATTAAAATATTTCTGTTTTAGGTTTAATCCAAGAGTGGAGGTAATATTGGAAGATGTTTCTGACTGGCACAAAAACAATCTTTGTAAAAGATCATTTAAAGAATGTCGTAGTTACAATCCTGTCATTTCCTGTGTCATGACTTATCACTGGATTTTTTAACAAGAGTAATATGATAGGTGCCACTAGTGGAGCAGGAACTGTGTACCCTTCCAGAGCACCTGAGTTCAGCCAAAGATATTAGTGGTGTTCATGTTGCTCAATCATTGGCTTTCTAAGTAGAGTTTTGCTGACCATTGTTAGTCTTTTTTTCCCTTTTTGACCATTAGATTGTCTGTCGTTCTTCGTGAATTTGTCATTTGACTACCCCTTTGTCATCTTCAAACTTTTCTTCCATCAGGTATGAGGTTTCTTACAAGATTTATTTTTCAAATTTCAGCCAATTCCTGTCACCATTATGAATTTGATCTGCACCAATGAACACAGAAATGCAACAAAATAGTAATTCAGGTCAGGTTTAATTACAAATGACCACATGGTTTGTGACAAATAAGACTAGAATACAAGTTATCAGATGATACAAATTAATAAGAGGTATCAATTTTTTCTTTTTTGTACAATTTTACGATTGTATTTTAGAACTATTCCAACTATAGTATTTTTTGTTTTTCATTTGATTATGACAATAATTCACAATACTGGCCACGATAAAACTGAAATATTGTTGAAGGTGGCATTTAACACCATAAATCAATCACAATACCCTTTTGGGTCAAAGGAGTTTAGAAATTGTTTACCTTGTCCAGCTTCTATCAATCGTTTACCAATATCGAGTGACACTAAAGCTGATCCATTTAATACAATATCTATGACTGTTTTCCATGCATTAGGAGATAACCTTTCTGATGGTGAAATAAAATTCCCTGCTGCATTGTTAATAACTATATTAGGTAGACCAAACTCTGCTACACATTTGTCAACTGCTGCTTTGATGGCAATAGGGTCTCTGACATCAGCCATAACAGGTAAAACCTTAAACAATAACAATAAATTAAGATATTTATCACAATAGGGTCACAGACATCAGCCACTACACATAAAACCTTAAACAAAGAATAACAAGTAAACATACCTACAAAATATATCACAATAGGGTCTCTGACATCAGCCACTACAGGTAAAAATTTAAACAAGAAACAAGTTATCTCTCATATGCATTGCACTGACATTAATAAAGCATGCAAATCATTGTTACATGTAGACAAGCAGAATGTGTCAATGTGTTCCCAGGTGAGACAACATTTAATTAGTAAGAATAATAGGTTCTTACACGAGTCCCTATTGAAGATCTGGGATTTCTTCCACGAGTGCAAGAAATTCCGTCTTTTCACGAGTGTATCTTTACACCCCTATTGTTATGAATATCAAGCAATATCTAGTATGTATGTGACACTATTGTTGATGTCAATTAATTATGAAGTTTATTGTATAGCATTAGTTGTTATTAAAGCATATGACAAAATACAGACGTGTCTATATGTCTATCAAACAAACCCAATACATGTATTTACCTTATTACCTGTTTCTGATGAGATTTCAGATGCCGCCTTTTCTAAAACATCCATTTTTCTGAAGAAGAAGAAGAAAAGATAATATATATTGATACTAAAATGACTTGTGCACAAAAACCATTATACACCATCTATTGAAAGCATTTAAATACAATACCTAAAGAAAATAACTGCTTAGAATTTGAAGTGACAGTTTTAAAGGAAAACATATCAATAATTATGTTCTGTAGCAACTCAGTAAAAGTGATTTTTTTTAAATCCAAAAAAATATTTGATTACAATGCAACCATCCTTTACGTAATAATAGATATAACCATGCTAACATACCTGCTTGTAATAACAACTTGAGCTCCAAGTTTAGACAACATGGTGGTCATTCCTTTACCCAATCCCGTTCCACCTCCAGTTACAAAGGCTGTTTTGCCTTTAAATGCACCATCTGGTAACATCGGTGTAAATTTAGCAGGATACATTTTAGCCTGATCTCCAACATAACTGGCAGGTGATGTAGAGAAACACTTTCTCTGCAAAAATAAAATAACAATGCAAAACAGTAAAATTAAGATACTACTTGAGGCACAACATGCTAAGGAGGTATTACATGAAGCAAATTGGATGAAATTAATTTTAAATCATTTTGTCAAAATCTTGTGTCTCCTAAAAATAACTTTACATACATGTACTGTAGTTTTCTGTTTGGTGGATAGAATCATCACAGACAATATCTGGTCGGGCTCATCTAAAACTTCAAAACACAAGTCATTTCCAAGGATCTAATTGTTTCCAATGACTGATTGAACAAGTGAACATTACATTGTAATGTGCTCACTTATGCTACAATTTCGAATTCAACTAAGTATCTAGTGAGCTGCAATTATATTGTGACCGTGCATCAGTAAATATCTACATGGACAAGTGAAATTGACAACCAAATTTTTATTTCTTGGCTTAAAAGTTTGGTGTACAATGTACAGTATGTACAGCCGTTTCAGGCTTTTTGATGCATCATGTAATTAGATGCACACGATTATTTATATTTCCGTAAACAAAAATCGTCTGCTCACCAAAGATAAAACTGTATGTCTACAATAATGATGCACAGATATCAAAATACTTTATTTAAATGATCTATATTTGGTAATGATTTGGGTCAATGACAACTACGGTACATATAATCTACAATTAGCTGATTTGCATAAACTGGAAGTGATCATTATTGACATTTATCATCATGGTGTTTAAAAGGCAGACAAAATGTCCGTTGTTGAAAATGCGAATAGGTCCATGCAATGGTTAAAAGATTAATGTGTAATTTTATATTTATTGATGAACGGTTCTTTTTTATAGATCAAAGAAACTAATAAATGATTCATTTATGATATAATTAAGTCATTAGTAATTTACATCAAACGTGATGGGCGACAATTTTTTAATAATCTTTATATTGATAAGGAACATTCTTTGATGATTATTCTCTATTGTCAATTAACTACACTAAACACAAATCAAATTCCTAAAATAAACAACTAAAAACAACACAATTTTGGGACCGCAAAGTCCGTTTGGTTTTTTTTTTTTTTAAACCACTCGCAGCATCATGTTGACTTTGGTATCGGTACTTTGTATCCTAGCTCCGACCTACACGTATTGACACCAATACAAAACTAATTTGAAAAAGTGTTGTATGAAAATTTGACATATGAGATTCCTCCCTTGTGGTTTTTAGAGTTACATGTATCAGTCGAGGGATAAAAATCGTAACAAACCCCTGTGCTTTGAGGAGGTTAAAGGAAGTTCTCTAATTATATAAAAGTAGTGTCGTGAGTCATGTAAAGCATCTTTATATCAAGTAACTTTCAAGTCCAGCCAACATTTTTGAGATGTGTAAAAAGCAGTTGAACATCAGCAACGTACTACATAATGATTGTATAACGTTAACAACGTAAAAATCGATTATGTCTTCCTATGATTGTTTCTTTACTTTGAATCGTAAAACTTCGACGTTGGACATTTTTGCAAGACATCTGAAAACAGACTGCAGTAGGTTCTGTTCATGAAAGAAGAAAGTTTAAAATACAAAAATGCATGTTTTCTGTCAACATATTGACCAGTACTTTCGAATGACCACAATGGATATACGATTTGATCTGGGCCGATTTGACCTGTTACCCTTACAAATCAATGATGGAATCTGACAGCATTATACCATTTTGAAGAAAAATATATATCTGCAAAATAGAGTACAGAAATTGGTGGAAAATGGAACTATTTATGAAAATTAAACCAGGCACGACCATTATAAGTAAGTAAGTAAGTAAGTAAGTATAACTTTTTTCTGTAGATCTTATTGATGTTTACACCCGTGGCTGTGTAGCACTGCCACTAGCAGACGAAAAGGGGTCATTTTCTGGGACACTTGTAAAAAGTAAAAGCTTTACAGCATGCACAAATATATTTAGACAGATATATGACTAAGACTAGATGAATAACATAGGCCATACAAAGTTGGATCTTTTAGACAGTGCTTTGTGGATTTTGAACCTGAAACAAAAACTACGACTGGAGGCTGCCATGTTTATTAAAGAAGTACCGAACAGATTCAATCTTTCTGGTTCCCGGTTATTTTTACCCTTTTGAACGATATAGTTATGGTTTAATTGTAGATCCAGTCGAATATTCACATTCGGAATACTATTGAAGTTTTGGAGGTGGAATCATGCTCAGAAATTTATATCGCATACAGCTGGTAATGACAAAACAAATTACTAAAAGACGATTAATTTAAAATGAAAAGAACAATTAATCAACGAAAAATATCCAAGCAATCTCTCTTGTGTATGAATTTTAAAGTCAATCCATCCCCCCTTTTCCAAGGTAAACACCACAGCTACATGTGTGACACACAGGCGCTAGACGTTTTGTCAATATGAATATAACATAAGCAATGGGCAGAAAATAGTGTCCAATATATTTTATCTATTGGACACTATTTTCTGCCCATTGCTTATATTGAATAGGTGGGTGTGCCGGGGGTAGGATAGGCACCAGGTTTCTCCACCCTAGAGGCACTAGTCCTCTAAAAGGGGTTAACCCCGGGGTATAGAAATGAGACCGAGATCTTCTTCTGCTTGAAGGGGCATCCGTCGGTTGTGCAGGATGTATAAATTGACAACCAACCCTCCTTCGGATGAGACGTAAATAAAACCGAGGACACGTGTTGAGAGATTTCCACCCTCTTCGCACGTTAAAGAACCCAGTGTAACAGCTCATTATGAGCATAATGAGTGGTCCATAGTAGACCTGTTGCACTGGCTAGATTATTCGACCCTACCCATAACCTGTCCTTGATTCGAATCCTGTGGCGTTTAAATTTTTAAATGTTCTCGTCCTGAATATAGCTGAAAAATTGCTCGCTGGACGTTAAGCACCAATCAATCAACATATTGACAAAATGTCTAGTGCCTGTGTATTACATAGTATAGAAATGATGAACAATGCACACCCATCTGGGGAAAACAATTTCTGTGAAATCTTAATATCGGGACACTAAGTAAACTGTTGGTGGCATGTTCATGTGTAAGACATAATAGTGGCCTATGTAAAGACTTTACATATCGCAATCTCTATAAAATATTGTCCAGGGGGACACTTTACTAAAGTGTCCCCCCGTACAATATTTTATAGAGATTGCGATATGAAATTGTGTCCGGTTCTACAGTACAGTCGGAGACATACCATGATAAATCACTATGATAGACGTATCACTCATGATATTATCTTAGTGATACCAAGGATTTATATAGTAGAAAGGATATGAATCTCGTATTTTATCGCTTATATCTCACGTGGCGAGATTTTATGCTACAACAGAGCAAAAATTAATTCATTCATTTTGAAATACCTTGAGAATTTGAGAATTTGTAGGAAAATCAACAAATTACACCAAAGTTTGTGTTATACATCGTCTATGCATGTATATACTACACTAAACAAAGCAATCCTTGGATTTAGCGATATAGGTTCAATGGAAAAGTTTTATTTTATATTTTTTCTGTATCACCCCTCATACATTTGTACACGTAAGATAAAAAAAAAGTACAGTAGAGTTTCATACATCTAAAAACATTAAAAATGATACATTTTTTGTAAAACAAAGAAACCAATCACTGCAAGTTTTGTTCTATATCAAATACACAATTTAAATTTTAACACTTTGGTATGTCAATCTCATGTAAACAAGGAAATTTATTGATTTCTGAATAGACCACCCCCATTTCCGCCCAGAACGCTGCCATTTCAACAAATGATGGTAAACAATCCTTAATAAATACAAATCGGGAGCACTGTTTTCAATAAAACGCCTTCTATTCATTGAAAAATATTTATATTATCATGAAAATGACAGCTCCGCTTCAATATTCGGTATGATGAGAGAAGAGAGGAGTTTGACATTTAAATTTGAGTCTTGACCACCCATAATAGGTGGAATTATGAAGGTCAAAAGGGCAAATCGACTAATGTCAATTATTGATGAAATATGTCGATACTATATCATGATTGGTATTTAGAACAAATATTTTCACTTTATACCTGTAATTATGGTTTTACATGTATATACTTACAAATACTAGTTTAAAATGTTGAAGCGATGAAAATTTCCACCCGATTAATCAAGGCACGCACATTGTCAACGAATTGCAATATGGGTAATCTCGCCACGCAACATACTTGCATACAATGTATGTTAAATCTCCCAAGATTCATATCCTTCCTACTATATAAATCCTTAGTGATACTGATATATCTTTTGTTCTGTTTCACATATCTTCAAAATTTCTTCTGTATTTAGAGTGTTACATTTGTACTTGCTATCACCCAAAATGCACAAGAAATTAAGTAAATAGATTAAACTGACCAAAAGAGATAACAGTATCACCAAGAAGAGTGATATGTCTATCACTGTGATTTATCACGCTATGTCCTAGTATTATAGGGTTAGGGTAAGACATAATAATGTCCTATGTTAAAGTGTCCCCCCGGACAATATTTTATAGAGATTGCGATATGAAATAGTGTCTGCTGGACACTATAACATATGTAAAAGTGTCCGGCGGACACTTTGAACTAGAAGACACAATTAAATGCTACACATGTACACATCAATGCCAAAAAAGGAAATGTGCGTTGTGAGCCAAAATAAGTTCCTGTGAAAAAAGTTCCCCCAGAAATAATTTCCTGTGATGTAAGTTCTGGTAGAACATTTTTCACAGGAAAATTATATTATACAAGTTCCTCTGATGTGAAATTTGTTCCTGGAAATTACCTGGTGAAATAAATTCAAGAGTTGTGAAAAAAGTTCCCTCATTTCTTACCTGGTTAAAGAAGTTCCATAACTGAAATAGATTCCACTGATGCATGAAAATCATGAATTGTGTTCATCAAAACGAGATTAAAAAAAAACAACTAAAAGACAGTCATTCATTTATGACTACTATAAAATATAAGAAAATGAAAGTTAATCATGGTGGAGAAGTTTGACATGTACTTAACATATGTGTGTTTTTGATTGCTATTAAATTAAATAAACCAAATTAATTATAAGTATTTGCTTTTCATTTAGCCGAAAGACCTAAATATATGTGTAATGTTGTATATAAATTCATATTTATTTGTAATACCATTTGAAATCTTACACCATTGCCTGCTAATTAATCAAATATTGGAGAAAAAAATTAAACTTTGTCTAACAAAGAAACTAATAATTGTATTTGTAATGTTCATTTCGGAACAAATTTCACTGTTGGTCGTGAAATAGATACCAGAACAAATTTCACATAGGCGGAATAAATTTCCTATGAAATATGTTCCAGGAACTAATTTTTCATTTAAAAAGTTCCGACAGAACAAATTTTCTGTGAAATAAGTTCCGGCGGAACAAATTTCACGCTGGAACAAATATTTTGTTACATTAGTACTAATTCTAACATGTTGTCAAATTAAAGTGAGTGATTGTTGTTTAACGCCACATGAGGAATTTTTCAGCCATATCATGAAGAGAACGAGTTACATTCGATGAGATGAATTTGATTATGATGTCTGCTATATGTACTAGACCAAAATGCTTAATTGGATGTTTATAGAGATACATGTAGCTCACTAAAACAACAGTCCGTGTGTGGACATGTCACTTCACTCTGACACATTATTCTGATTCCAAGCCAAACAATCTTTGCTCTTTCTCCTTATTGCTGCATGCATCCATAGTGGAGAAACAACAAATACCAATTTTATAGTCTTTGGTAACACGACCAGCACAATTGGTCCCATGATATGCTGCATCGATGGTGTAATGGTTAATATTGATGTCGGCTTTGTACTAGACCAACATGCTTCGTTGAATTTTTATAGTGCTAGCTCACTGAAACAACAGTAAACAGATAAACATATCACTCCACTTGGATATGTTATCTTGATTCTGAGTAGACCAGTCTTTACACTTTCTCCTAAATGCTGCATGTTTAGTGGAGAAACAAACAAAATATATTTTTTTAACAGATCGGGTGAAACTGTATATATAATTGTACAATGTATATATTTTTTTCAGTTAAGAAATGCAAATTCTTGTTTATGTACACAAAGATACAGAAGTTCTGAGGCTCCTCAGATGACAGATGGAGAAAAGAAACTTGTAGACGTACTGAAAAATAAATTTCCTAAAGCAGAGGAAGTACAGGTTCAGGATATATCAGGTATGATATTGTTATGGATTATGATGTTTAATGCCACTTTCAACAATATTTCAGTTATATTGTGGTGGCCAGTTTTATTGGTGGAGTAAACTGAAGTATCAGGATAAAACCACTGACATGCAGCACGCTAAGATGAAAAAAACAACAAAACAATTATCTGATTCAGAAACATGTTCCAGATTCACCTAAAAGAAATGCACCCCTGGTCACTTGATGTCAAACTCTTGATGCAAAACTCTAAATAACAGCCGATTTTAATGTTTGTTTGTTTGATGATGTTTAACGCCACTTTCAACAATATTTCAGTTATATCGTGGCGGTCAGTTTTATTGGTGGGGTAAACTGAAGTACCCAGAGAAAACCACCAACAAGTCACTGACAAACTTTATCAGATAATGGTGTATCGAGTACGCCACACCTGAGCGGAATTCTAACTCACAACTTTAGTGGTGATAGGTACAGATTGGATATGTAATTGTAAATCCAACTAACATACGATCACAACCACGATGACCCCCTACATTGTATATCAGGTATATTTATTAGAGAGAGAGTAACAGTAAGATAAACAAGTATCAGCCAACAGAAGAATGAATTGATACTATATATTACTAATATATTATGTCAACCATACTGACTACAAAGTGCCACATGGATATTGAACAGTTAATAGTATTTACAACATCATTCACTGCAGAAAACTGTCTTGTATTCTTTAACAGGTTTTCATTTTGTTACTGATAATTTTTTTTATTGTTCACACAGATTTATTAAGGTGTATAGTCAGTTTTTGCAGTTCACTTTGTACTTGTAGCATCTATGCAAACCTTTTATGTTTTCCTTGATAGTTTCAGAATTGTTCACACATTTTATTAATCTTATTGAGAATTCTTTAGTTATTACATATACATGTATAACATAAACTTATAGACTTGATGTGTGTACTTTTAATGACATTACCATTAACTAATAGCTATTTATATTGAATAATTTGTTTTGTTTTTCTGTTTATCTATAGAATGATGTTAGAAAATTATCTCCCTTAGTTAGATAAAACAATTTCACTGGTCATATTCGGATATACCCCTCTACAAAATTTCTATAGAAAAGTGTTTGTTATACACACACAAGATGTTAGTCTCTCTTACAAGGCAAGTGTTAAAAAAGAGTAGTTACAGTTTACATTTAGTTACAACCACAGGTGAGGATTCTAACCAGGAGGCACACATTCTAAGAAAACAAGAAGGAATCAGCTGCAGACCATCTGTTGTTAAATCAATGTCAATACTATTTTCTTAAGATCATTAACATCATCTACTGGTACTGTCTAATTCTCGGGAGTCCCAGTTACATGGTTGTATGTTAGTTTATGAGAATAAAGATATATACATGTGTTTTCTAATATTGTATATATATCAGAAGGATGAGAGTACATATTCTTTGTAGACTTATATGCCAGTGTTAGGGCAAGGTCACAATAAGTGATTTCTAATATCATAGATAAAGACAAGTACAAATAATAAGATTTTTCAATACTATGTTTTATTTCAGGAGGATGTGGGGCTATGTATGAAATATTAATATCGTCTGTAGAATTCTCAGGAAAAAGAACAGTTATGCAACACAGAATGGTGAATGAGGTTAATATTAAATGTATAATGTCTAAAACTTGGGTTACTATTTGTTTTATCTAAATTATATTTCAACAATGAATATATTTAAAACAGAAGTTGACACAAATTCTAATATGGCATCCTTCATTGGTTATATAAACAAAGCTGTGATAAAACTCATGATATATTTTAACTTGCACATACATATCGTCAGACAAATTATGGACATCATATTTTAGTGATTTCATGTAATTTATACAGGACTATTGTGTAAACAAATGCTAAAATGTTTGTTTTGTTTCTTTACACTTTCATTTTTTTTTGCGGAAAAATACTGAAGATGACTTTTGTATATTGTCGTCTTGCTGTGATGTAGTCCTAAAGAATACTGGTGACATTAACACATGCTGGTTTGGTTACAAATTCATTTTGTGATTTGTTTTAACATTTTACTTGTTTAAGGTGCTTAAATCAAAATGCCATCAAGTTTGAACATGTTGACTAAATTAATTTCAACACAATCTATTTATCTCTGTAAGAAAAAACATCTGTAAAGGTACAGGTAATTTGATGTTTTTATGACATGAATGTCTATTAGATTTACAGTTAAAAATGTATGTTAGATTTTTCCTATTAAAATCGAAATAAAACCCATAAAGCTAATTTAACCCTGCCACTTTTTATTGAAGTGCCTGTATCAAGCCAGGTAAGTGAGTGGTCATGTATTTGTGTGTTAGGGGAATTGATTTTGACTCTTTCTACAATGTTTCTGTTGGATTTTTTAGCTGTGCTGTTTGTTTCTCATTTTTTTTACTTGATAAATCTACATTGTATGTGATAAAGATTGCCAGTGACTTTGACTTTATTTTATGTTGAAACACGTCTTAATTGGTAATGACAGTTTCGCAGAAAGTTGATTTGATTTTCTTGCTTCCAAAAACTTCTGAATTATTTTGTTATCCAGTCTTTCTACTTTGAACACACCTGATGAAGGTTATTCCAAAAATGTGTTGTATGTATCTATGTTTTTATTATACTTCATAGAAATTAATTTCAGCCTCATTTCTTTCAAGAAAAATTTCTTAATCTGACAGATCAAAATATTTGAAATGGAATTATTCAATAAAAGATTTCAGTGTAAAGTGAAAGTAGATCTACATATATTTAAGTAGGAACAACTGTTGAACCATTTGCTGACAGTTTTAGTGGGATCTAACCTAAAAGAATTCTCTGAAACAATGAAGTTCACAAGCTAATTAACAAGATAAAGGAATTCCTTAAAACAATGAAGTACACAAGCTAATTAACAAGATAAAGGAATTCCTTAAAACAATGAAGTTCACAAGCTAATTAACAAGATAAAGGAATTCCTTAAAACAAGTTCACAAGCTAATTAACAAGATAAAGGAATTCCTTAAAACAAGTTCACAAGCTAATTAACAAGATAAAGGAATTCCTTAAAACAATGAAGTTCACAAGCTAATTAACAAGATAAAGGAATTCCTTAAAGCAAGTTCACAAGCTAATTAACAAGATAAAGGAATTCCTTAAAGCAATGAAGTTCACAAGCTAATTAACAAGATAAAGGAATTCCTTAAAACAGTGACTGTTCACATGTTATTTATCGAGGATCAAGCTAATGAATGTATAAAATCAACAGTATGCCCATGCCATTTATCAGATGAATGAATTGCATTCCCAAAAACAATGGTTTTCATATGCCATTCATATTATCTAAATTACTTCCTGTTTCACTGATACAAATTACAAAAATAGTCAATGGAGAATTGTTCATTACTTTCTGTTTGTTTCTCATGTTGATACAGTTTACATTATTATACTTGTAGGCATTAAAAGAGGAGATTAAAGACATGCATGGGCTGAGAGTGAGCACCAAAGTTCCTGACTAACAGAAATAAAATACATTGTGATATTATATACCTCTTTTGTAAGCATTTTGCTTGATATTTGCTTATATATTGTACATAAACACAGATTTTACACAATTATTTGTTTTTATTATTATTATTAATAATTTTATTAATCACATCGTTGGTAATGGTTAGGGTGCTCGCCTCAAGTGTGGTAGATTGTGGGCTCAAGCCCCAGTCGAGCAATCCAAAGACTATCAAATTGGTATTTGTTGCTTCTCCACTAAGCACACAACATTAAGGAGTAAAAACAAACACTGGTTGGCATGGAATCAGAATAATGTGTCCAAGTGGTATGAAATGTCTGCATACTGACAGTTTTTCGATCAGCTAACACTATAAAGATCCAACTTAGTGTGTCTGTCTAATTCAAACTGGACATCATTATCATCTCATAGAATGTAATTTGTTTTAATCATGATATTGCTCATTTGGCATGACATGATAATAACTCCATAAAACGTGTTTACTTCTTTAAGTTTAAATGTCAATTCAATAGACATATCAGTGTTGTGATGTTCGTTACAATTTACTCATACAAACGATGTTTGGTTCGTCTATACCTCCGCTTGTTTGTAGGAGGCTCATGTCTTGTTTATGTTATTTGTGTTTGTTTGCATATAGTTTTTTGTTTTGTTTGTATTTGTCCTGTGTTTTGTGTAACCAATGTTGCCAGTTTCTCTGGTGTGTCCATTTTTAGCTCACCTGTACGAAGTACAGAAGAGCTTATGTTGTCCCCTGTGCATTGTCGGCGGCAGAGGCGTCCAATGTTAACGTTTGCATTTAGGTCCAATGTAGACAAACTACTTGGCCCAGGTTGATGAAACTTCACATGTGAGTTTGTTGTGGACAGCTAAAAACACAGCACACAAATATACATGTAGGTCACCGTAACCTACTATTTCTGCCTGAATGACTTGGACATTTGCGTTAACGTTTGCTTTTAGGTCCAATGTAGACAAACTACTTGGTCCAGGTTGATGAAACTTCACATGTGAGTTTGTCGTGGACAGTTAAAAACACCGCACACAAATATACATGTAGGTCACCGTAACCTACTATTTCTGCCTGAATGACTTCGACATTTTTGAGTTAATGTTTGCGTTTAGGTCCAATGTAGATGAAACTTCACATGTGAGTTTGTCATGGACAGTTAAAAAAAAACCACACAAATATAGGTCACCATGATCTACTATTTCTGCCTGAATAACTGCAACATTTTTGCGTTAACGTTTGCGTTTAGGTCCAATGTAAACAAATTACTTGGTCCAGGTTGATGAAACTTCACATGTGAGTTT
>MJUT01024369.1:1355258-1378512 GCA_002080005.1 Gigantidas platifrons
TCAGTAATTTTGTAAAATTCCTGAAATTTTAAGTGATTTTACAAAATTACTAAAGTGGCCAGTAATTTTACATTATTACTGAAAATTTCAGGAATTTTACAAAATTACTAATTTTACAAATTTACTGTAACATATACACATCACGTAAATCGTTTCCTGAAACATTTTATTGTGATGTAAATCATTAACCATTGGTTGATATGTTTTAGTCGATCGCGTCACACACAGTTAATTTTACTTCCCAATGCCATATACCTGTTTACCATCAACACATTCATTCCATTTTTATATTATATGTTTATGAGCATTGACCACCATTACCAGACACAAACCTAGAAGTTGGAAGCGAATTTTATTTTCGTGTCCGGTATTTTCAATTGTATTCCAGAAATAATTTTAATATTATTTACAGTAGTACAGGAATGCAGACGATTCGTCTACAAAAGAGAATTATAAATGTTAGTTGTATCCTTTCATTTAACTTAATTGGGATATATATCAAGTGTTATACATCTGTATCACTGAATACCGGTAGTTGTAATAATAACAGAGATATCTAATTTATTGCACATTTCTGTCTAGTTTCTGGAATAAATTTCACCAGTGCCACTTCAATAGAGGCCTTTAGAGCTTGCCTCTCGCGCGACTAAATACATACCCTCTCCCCGTTGACTCTACGCCAGAATTGGGATTAGGATTATGGTGTTTAACGTCACTTTCAACAATATTTCAATCATATCGTGGCGGTCAGTTGTATTGGTAGAAAGAAAACCGGAGAAAACCACCGACCTGCCGTAGGCCTCTGACAAACCTTGTCCCGGAGAAAACCACCGACCTGCCGTAGGTCTCTGACAAACCTTGTCCCGGAGAAAACCACCGACCTGCAGTAGGTCTCTGACAAACCTTGTCCCGGAGAAAACCACCGACCTGCCGTAGGTCTCTGACAAACCTTGTCCCGGAGAAAACCACCGACCTGCGGTAGGTCTCTGACAAACCTTGTCACATAAAACGCGAGTACACACTGCCTGAGCAGGATTCGAACTCATAACGTTAGTGGTGATAGGTACTGATTGCATATAGCTAGTTGTAAATCCAACTACCATACGTCACCAGAATTGGTTACAGTTCAACGTATTCTTCAGGAGCAAGAAAATCAAAGAGCCTAAACTGGATAGCTAAAATTATGACTGAAGGGGGAGAACCTTACGACCTGTAGCGTTTAATAATAAATATACATGTATCTAAACCATATCAGTGCCCAAACACTGACTGCTGAGCGGGTGATACCCTCAGGGACAACTTGCCTCTTCTATATGCCCGACATCGTCGGAAACCCACGGCTGATTACGCTTCGTTCCTCACGCCGAGTGAGGAACGAAGCGTAATCAGCCGTGAGTTTCCTACGATGTATGGACAATTCTGTAAATTACAGACAACAAGTGTCATATTTAGACAAATTTTGTTAATCCGACACAAAAGGATAATATAGTACTAAAATGGTTTAATTTAGTTCCCATTCCCAATTTTGAGTAAGAATATCTCTGCCACTCCCATATCTGATATATATGTAAGAATATCTCTGCCACCCCCATATCAGACACAGACATAGACTTGGAGTATACTACTAGTATACAATTATGGCCCTCGGAAGAGGTGAATATCCAAAATTGTCAACCCCACAAGGGTTATTTCCCCGAGGGAAATAACCCTAGTAGGGTTGACAATTTTGGATATTCACCGATTCAGAGGGCCGTAACTGTTTTATCATACCGAACAAACAGTTGAAATATACTGTTTAATATTTGAATTGTTAAAGTATTATTCCATGTTTTTACACCGTTGATTAATAGGGTTATTCAATGGACGTGTGTAATTCTTGAGGTTATTCACCGTTGAATAATAGGGTTATTCAATGGACGTGTGTAATTCTTGAGGTTATTCACCGTTGGCGGCGATTAGAAACAAAAATATCCAGATTATTTTATGTCATGTGATTATCTTTTAACCAATATAATTGATTCTTTATTATGTGAGGTATAATAAATGATGTTATTACAGAAACTCACCGTTCGCACGTACATCATTATATATTTACTGGTTTATGTCATATATTTCTTCCATTAACACCATATTTTGCTTTTCTGTCCAATATGAGTTTCTTTTGTCTGCCATTTTATTTGTGTATAGATGAAACAAACAAAGATCATTAATATCTTTAGATGTTTATAACTAATTGATATTGAATCTGTAAGACGTATTAGTTGTGATTTGTTTTGTTTTAATAAAAGACTAATGGTCTCTCAAACAACAGATACACTGGCCTTGCTGTTGTTATTTAATTTTTATGATAGTGGGCGGAAATCTGTGCAGATTTTCTGTTTGTTTGTTTATATCTATATTACCATGGGAGATCTAAATTAATACTCAAGGAGACACATTGACCGGTTTAACAGCGCATAATTTGTCTGCATGTCCTTTAATTGTCCAAGAACTGGATTTCCAACGTCATATGTCATGGTCTTTTTTATGTCCAATGATTTAAGGTGGGAGGTGAATGTTTGGTTTGTTGGTTTTAGTGGAATTGATGACCATCACTATTTAAACTTTCTTTTCAAAGCATTCTGTCATTTAAACTTTAGATAAATTGCACATGAAAACGGTTTAGAAAAGTAAAAGTAATGAATGAATCGAAACATACAGTTAATTATTTATGTTTTAAAAATGACATTGCTCATTGTTTAATCAAAATCAAACGTTTTATTTCACTGGCTGAAATAACGGTATTTCTTTTATTTGAAGAACTCGTTATTACACCGACATCTATGTAATGATTTGTTTCAAACTGTACACCCTTCCATTTATTGTTCGGGGTGGTATTGAAGAGTGCCGAAAAACGTTTTGATACTGGTACATAATTTCAAACATATGAATTAGACAATGAATACGATCTTCAAATTTGTTAAATCCTTAGTTTTATTTGTAGATCGTTGTTTGTCCTTTTTGTCCTTTTTCTTTTGGGCATTGTGTTGTCTGTTCTTCTTTGCTATACGGATTCTGATTAACCCTTTGGTATCTTCAAACTCTTCTTAAGAATGCACATCTGATTCATGCGACGTATATCTCCGAAGTTCCACCTTAACATAATTGAGATGTGTAATGTGACGGCACTTTGATGAACACATAAAGTATCCCTCCATGGTTCTGGTACGGACACTTGTGCAAGAATGGCAAAAAAATACATAGACGTGATGGAAAAAAACAATTATCAATGTGATTAAACACAGAACTCTAAAGATGAGCACCACAGACCTCAAAATCCCGGGCGGAACTCAAGTGATCCGGAAGGGTAATGAGATCATATTCTACATATGGCACCTGTGGTATTACTCGAGGTAATATTTAGAGCTTAGTAAATGTCCGAAGCGAGATAAAAAGAGTGAAAAGAGATTACGACTAGATAAACAGATCACAGGCATCGACAGGACAAACTGATGACAGTCATCTAACTGTGAATAGATCAACCAGATATTGTGGCTACAATAAAACGTCCGAAGGGAAGGCTTCAATCAATGTCACACCCCCTTTTTTCCCCTTACGAGGACCATGGGGGGGGGGTTGAAGCCTGGGTTACGAGGACTCACGGGAGTTAAAGTATGGGTTACAAGGACTCACGGTTGGTAAATCCTGGGTTACAATGACACACAGGCGTTAAAGCTTTGGGTTACAAGGACACATGGGAGTTCTTGAAAACATTATCGTGGCTGTGTAAAAACAAACAGTAAAACAGTATCTTCATGGATTCATAGAACTTATTGAGAGCCATATTGTGACTGTCATATGAACAACTGCCATCAAATAATTGGTGGTTTCTTGGAAATAGTTGACATGATATAAATCTTCATGCTAATTTTTCCTTTGTCATCACACATCAGCAGCATAGATATCAAATTCACGCCTCTTCATTGTCTGACATTTTTGCCCTTATAAAATATTATTTTTGTTTTATTAGAATCAAGGATTCAATATAATGCATCTGTTTTGTTTTATCTCATACTGAAGACAGTTTGCTGTTATTAAGAAAGTGTGTTTCTGTGTAGGTCGTATATAAGGATAATACCGTAATTCCTTCCTCAAAGATGCTACGACTTAATGGGATGCTTGAATCAACATCAAACAAGATTAGATTTACGTTGTACTTATTGACACACAACGTCTATGCATATACTTTGTTGGTTCATTTCATGCTAATTGTGTTCAGTTGTCATTACCATTAGTCTGAATTCCAATAATAAGAATAAAACGAATTATGACTGGGGTTTACTGTCTGAATCATGAAGTGCTTTGATTTGTTGTCAACTAGTCCGTCTTGATCTTGACATGCCTTAAATTGTTTTAAACTTACCTTTCTGGATCTTATCATACCAGGATTTGTTTTCAACTAGTTCGTCTGATCTTGGCATGCCATGAGTTGTTTTTAGCTAGTTCGTCCGATCTTGGCATCCCAGGAGTTGATTTGTTGGCAACTAGTTCGTCTGATTTTGGCATGCCAGGATTTGTTGGCAACTAGTCCGTCTGATTCTGGCTTGCCAGGATTGGTTATCACCTGGTCCGTCCGTTCTTGGCACGCCAGGATTTGTTGGCAACTAGTCCGTCCGTTCTTGGCATGTCAGCATTTGTTTTACGTCTGATCCTGGCTTGCCAGGATTTGTTATCATATAGTCCGTCCGTTCTTGGCCCCGCCAGGATTTGTTGGCAACTAGTCCGTCTGATCCTGGCTTGCCAGGATTGGTTATCACCTGGTCCGTCCGTTCTTGGCACGCCAGGATTTGTTGGCAACTAGTCCGTCCGTTCTTGGCATGCCAGCATTTGTTTTACGTCTGATCCTGGCTTGCTAGGATTTGTTATCACATAGTCCGTCCGTTCTTGGCCCCGCCAGGATTTGTTGGTAACTAGTCCGTCTGATCCTGGCTTGCGAGGATTTGTTGGTAACTAGTCCGTCTGATCTTGGCTTGCCAGGATTTGTTGCAACTAGTCGGTCTGATCTTGGCTTGCCAGGATTTGTTGGCAACTAGCCCGTCTCATCTTGGCATGCCATGATTTGTTAACAACTAGTCAGTATGATCGCAACATGCCAGGATTTGTTGGTAACTAGTCAATATAATCGTAACATGTCAGAATGTTTTGTCAGGTAGTCCGTATGATTTTATCATATCAGGATTTGTTTTCAATTAGTTCGTCTGATCTTGGCATGCCATGAGTTGTTTTCAACTAGTTAGTCCGATCTTGGCATGCCAAGAGTTGTTATTACCTAGTCCATATTAATATTTACTTGTCTGGATTTATTATTAGCTAGTCCGTATGATCTTATTATGCCAGAATTTTAAGGCAACTAGTCCGTCTCATCTTGGTATGCTAGCATTTGTTGGCAACTATTCTTCCCGATCTTAGCATGCCATGATTTGCTATCAAATAGTCGGTCTGATCCTGGACGTTCTTGGCATGCCAGGATTTGTTGGCAACAAGTCCGTATGATCGTCACATGCCAGGATTTGTCGTCAGCTAGTCCGTTTAATCTTGGCATACCAGGATTTGCTATCAGTTAATCCGTATGATCTTAGCATGTTGGGATTTGTTTCAACTTGTTCATATGAATCTTTACTTGTCTGGATTTGTTGTCGACTAGTCGGTCGGATCTTGGCATGCAAGGATATGTTGGCAACTAGCCCATCTGTTTCTGGCTTGCCATGATTTGTTTTCAACTAGTCCGTCTGTTCTTGGCATGCCAGGATTTGCTATCAACTAGTCCGTCTGATCTTGACATGCCATAATTTGCTATCAACTAGTTCGTCCGATCTTGGCATGTCATGATTTGTTATGAAGTAGTCCGTCTGATCTGTGATATCACAGTCTCAACGAAAACTGTAATTTTGTAGATGAAGAATTAGCTCATAATCTTGTGCATATTACATCGATGTTTTCTAATGAAAATGTGATAAACATCTAAAAAATTGGGAATACTAGTAGACATTGTACGCATAAAGATCTGAATATTTTAAATGTGACGTTTTACACGCATTTATGTACGTAAAAAGCATCTGATTCTAATATGACGTCCTTCAAACGCTTTGGGTCCAAACCCGTGGTAAAATATGCGTATAATTGGTGTATCAGCTGATCGGAAACGTCATAATTTGTTTTGGCTGTTCAAATACCGTATTTGTCCTATTAGAATAGAAATAATTCATGGGGGCTTGAATATATATTGATTTTTACCACGGGTTAGCCCTCTATGCTCGTGGTAAAATATTTGGCATAAAGGGCCAACCCGTGGTAAAATCAGTATATATTCAAGCCCCCATGAATTATTTCTTAAATATACTCCAGTGTCAATGTTTTTGGTAATATTTGTAAAATAATAATAAGTGTGTAGTTTGTGGACGATTTTCCATGCGATTTTTGTAGACCTTTCCCGACAATGTGATGTGTAAAAAGAAAATCGGATATCGTTATTTCGTGTCGAAATGTTGTTTTAATAAGTTCGTCCCCTAATTTTACCCAATGCCGTGTAGGCACATACCTGTAAACGACATGTCGTTCCAAAATGAAACAGTTGTTTTTGTTCATTTTATGCATAGAGATTCTTGCACATACATTTGTATTTTAACTCGTTTTAGCATATAATGGGACAAAAATAGTGCGGTGAAAACACTTCCTCATGCGATTAAAATAAAGTAAAGTAAATTTTATTCAAAGTCGACACATATATACATTTCACAAATAACATGAGCTGCATGAAGCTCTTAAAACCGACTACAACATATATACAAGACATAGAATGTGTTAAAATAGGCAAGCATAGATAAATCAAATAAGAGGACATAAAAAGCAAGTAAGAGCACATAAAAAGCAAATAAGATCACATAGAAAGCAAATAGGATCACATAAAAAGCAAATAAGATCACATAAAAAGCAAATAAGATCACATAAGCAAATAAGATCACATAAAAAGAAAACATAAGCACAAATTATGCAAATAAAATCTGTAATTTAGCTTACAATATATATATACAGGAACACTATTCAGGCATGAGGCAGCACGTCTTGATATTTGCAAGAGGTGCAAAAACATTTTTCTTCACCACCAATCGAAAAAATATTTTTAAGCTCGTCAAATGAGGACTCGTTTTAAAATCGGATATGAAATCGTGTCGTGTAAATGTACATAAAGACAGTGCAATAACTTTTAAAAATAAGGGACATGTGGTAATAATTGTACTAAACCCATACATTTACTTGAATTTTTATAATGCTAGCTCACTGGCAGAGCAGTCCACGAGTAGACATGTCGCTCCGCTCGCACACATTATTCTGATTTCGAGCTAACCAGTCGTTGATCTTTCTCCTTAACGATGCGTTGTTACTGAAGAAGGAGGAAAGAATACTAATTTGAGAGTTTTTGGTTCGTCCCGACCCGGACAAGAACCCGTGATCTGCCGCACTTGAGGCGAGCAGGCTAACCATTACTCCACCAATGCAGTTCAAATATGGTAGAATATTGATAAGAGATATATTAGTATTTTACACGACATTGGTTTAGAAGTTTTGGCGAATTATAATAAAACAAGAATTAACAAAGGCCACCAACATGACAGTTGGATGGAATTAAAGGAAACGTTCAAACCCTAGCTGAAGTGTAAATAGCAGTGCCATTGCTCATTTAGTTCGAATATTGGGACATGCATAATTAATGATGCTGGGAGACAAGCTGCACACAAAAAAAACAACGAAAATACACGTTTAAACTCATAATCTGAAGGTAAATATTAACTTTCAACGCAAAAAAAAAAACTAAAAAAAAACTAATACCAAATTCAACGACATTATACCTTTAATAACTTAATGTAAAATGTAAGATTTCATACTGAAGTCAATCAAATAATCGATTATATTTGGCTGTTATCAAGGGGATACATTTGACATATTTCTGGCAATTCATTGAAAATTAAAAGACAAATTTTAATGTAATAGAATTGTGATTATGATCTCGAAACTCAAATACATTTTTTTTGGTCAAATCACGAAATTATAATCTTGCAAAACAGTATCAAACTTGTAACATATTAAGATCCGTAACAAAATATAACCCAAGTTATCACGTCAACAGACAAAAAACCAAAAACACATTTCATACAAACATATGATGTTAAAAAGATTCACTACAGCATTTTTGTAGTCTTGTTTTATGTTAGTATTATATCTGAAATGAAAGAATAAAATAAACAACAATTTTATGGAAAATCAGCATCGGAGAAGACATATTTAATGCAACCTACATATTAACTTCCATAACGAACCAGAGTATTTATCATTACACACATCCTGTGGGTGGAACAATCTACTTAACCTGTCTATCAGATGAAATTATCTTTTTTATATATATATAATATAGCTGCCATTTAAATTGGACAACGGTGTCAGAATTGGGACACGATTGTGATGATCATGAAACAATCAAGCAACCTCCTTGAATTTCAAATAAAAAAAGCAAACCCAATTGTTATGCGTTGACAGTATCCAACAAACACAAATTACAGCTTTAACACTCATTTATATAAACTAGGTTCATGCTGAATTGTTAGTATGGACGTCAAACCCCGAGTCTTCAGATCCTTCTGATGTTCGATGTTCCTCTAGGTGTATCACATCAGTGACCTCCTCAGGAATTGTATCAGATCGACCTTCTAAGCTGTAAACACTTTGGCCTTTATCCTGAAAAATGTTTTACATTGTTTTTAACGCAGGAGTAAATTAATGACGATAAAACCTATTATAAATAAATGTCTTTATTATTAACAGAGCAAAACTTGACAACAAAAGAGATGATGTCGATGTTTCTATTGTGAGCAACATTCCAGCAGCATCTGTATATAGAGTATATATCTTTGAGGTGATTATCAGTCTTCATGTTCAAGTCATCATTTCGAAAGTTTTATGGTCGCCACAATAACTGTTACTGGAGATCTGTGTCACCAATGACAATCCGACCCTTTCCTCATTCATAACTTATCACCGTGCTTATAACAGGAGTAATACGACGAGTGTCACTAATGGAGCAGGAACTGCATATCCCTCCGGAGCACCTGAGTTCACCCCGGCTTTTAGTGGGGCTCATGTTGCTCAATGTTTAGTTTTCTGCTTAATGTTTTGTAGATCGTTGTTTGTCCTTTTGTTCATGTTCTATTGATCATTACATTGTGTGCCCTTCTTTGATTTACAACTTCTGATTGCCTCTATGGTTACTTCAATATTTCTTAAGAGAGTACACGAAAAAATACACTAGTAAAATTTAGGCGCAATAAAGTGAATTAATCAAAATATTTTAACGATTTTACATCCATTGCTACTCGTATTTACTGGAATTAGTCACCCCAATCTTCATATCAGCTTTCATAATATTTAGGAGATAACTGTATTGTATTTGAAAATTTCACGCCGTCAATTGGAGATTTGATGGTCGTAAACGGATATTTGTGACCATGAAATCGACAATTGGTGACGTGAAATTTTCAAATGAAATACACTTATCCCCAACCTAATGCAATCGTGTGTATAGATGTGTATTGTCACATTATTGACAAGATGACTTAAGCGGTAATCGACTAAAATTCTAAAAGTTTTATCTCATGATATTTCAACCGTGGAATTGGAATGGCGACTCGTGCCGCTACAATGCTTGCTGCTAGTATTAATATTTTTCTAGAATAGACATTGCATGAAATTTGCCTTACTACTGCCTTTTTTTCTTTTTTCTTTTTGCTTTATATGCTTTTTAGTTTAAATTGTGCTTTATTTTAGTGCTTAGCTATTTCTACATGAATATTTTAAAATATGTTTTAAAAGTGCATGAATATTTTATGTGTGTATTGAGTTGATTTGCTTAATTATAGACTGCTTTTAGTGCTTAGCTATTTCTACATGAATGTTTTAAAAGTTCAAATATTTGATGTGTGTTTTGAGTTGATTTGCTTATTTGCTTAATTTTAGACTGCTTATAATTTGCATGAATGTACTTGTATGTGTAATGTATGCTATAAATGTGGGCATCTATTTTCTGTATTGACTTCTAATCCTATGACAGTTAGTGCGCAGCGAGGCACTTGCCACATGCGCACTGGCTTTAGAGGTCCAGAGGTCAAGACAGAAATGTATGCATACATATCATCTGGATATATGTATTTATATTGCATGACATGTTTTATTGTGCTGTATTTATGTAATTTTATTATGCATGTCGGTTTGAAAAGCTCTTGAGAGCTTATGTTGTACTGTTATAAAATGTACCGACTTTAAATAAAACTTTTTGATTTGATTTGATTTTGATTTGAATTGATACCGTGAAAATTACATCATTGTCCAATCACAAACCATATTTTATTATTAAATATATATTATTATTAAACACCTACAAGTCAAGCTAGCTAGTTGGCTAATGGTAGACAACTCTCTTTGAGCTGTTATAATATCTGAATTGACCGAGGCGTGTTGTCAAATGAACATAGCGGTAGACAGACAGATAAGTTATATTAAGGGTGTAGACCTGGGCTACCCTAAAATTGTCCCATCGTTCAATTTAAAAAAAATTTGCATCATGGAATAGTTATGTCTAAATACATTATCTGCCAAAGTTTCAAAAAATTTCACCGTGCCGTTTTTCCATAGCACATCCTAAATATAGCAATTTTGGGGGTATTCTTGACGCCAGATGGTAATACTAGTTTCAAAAGATTCTGATAGATATGCACATTTATTTCTGATTGAAAGGAACTATTTTGGGTTTAATACACTTGAGAGTGTTGTTTTGGAATAAATATGAAATATCTAGCATATCTGAATATCCTGTTTTGAGATAATCACATGCAAAAAAAGGGGGATGCACTGAGGACCACCGTGGTATTAGAAATCGGATTAAAAAAATTCCGGTCGATTAATTTCCACCAAAAAATGTCACAGTGAAGAATAGACATACAGAAATCATTGCACCAAATTTTACAAACTTTTACTGTCAGATTTTTAAAATATTTAAATTTATGTTATTCATGGATGGCACTCAGAAAAAAATGAAATTGTAGAGAAAAGTAATAACACACCAATCTTTTGCTAGTTTCTTTATTTGTGAGATAAAAAATAACTAGTTACCAATAACAAAAAGCTTTTGAATTCTTATAATTGACACAGTGGATGTCCAAATTACCAAATGACTGCATTCGTCTTTTTTATTTTCAGGTCGGCTGGGGAGGGGGAGGGTGGTTTGAGGGTGACTCTACTTGATTAATTCATAACAAAAAAAAAAAAAAAAAAAACAACACACACAGCCAACCAGCTGTATTGTTAAATTCCTTCAAATTCTGTGCTCCAGTTATATTCGTTTGAGTCTGGTTATTCTTTAGTGGTCTTAGGAGAAGGGGCGGCAGTATAAGAGAGGATCAAATATTATTTTTTCCCCCAAACATAGCTTTCTATTTTTTAACTACCATAAAATGAATTTGCTCTGTAGTTTCTACGTTCATAATATCTATGATTCTGGTGTATATATTTAAATTTATTTTTGGACAAACCCTTGAAATTCAATAGAAAAAGGTCGTCACACAAATTGTGTTACATTTCTGGCATTTTTGACAACATATTTCGATGAACATTTTTTCTGGAAAGAGATATTTCAATGATATTTTGTGGGCACCGACATATAATAATTATAATAATAATAACACACTGCCTGACAATGGCATAAGCAGCAATAACATACAAAAATACAAGGAGCACCGCTATGGAAAGGTAAAAGGAAAAGGAGTCATTTTTTTAACTGGCCATATCCAATGTAAGCAATCTTTGTCACCAAGAAGCTTGGAATTAAGGGGGAATTTTCAAACGCACAGATGATCATATATTTGAGAAGACACTGAACATAGAGTTATCTCCCATATCCCAGGCCTACATCCTTAAAGGCGTGTCGTCAAGTTAACATAACGGTAAATAACTGCTCGTAGAGATAAAGGCGTGTTGTCAATTGACATAACGGTAGATACCTGTTAGAACTGTTTAAAGGTGTTTTTCTTTCAAGTTAAAATAATGATAGAACCGTTCGAACTGACAGAGGTGAGTTGTCAAGTTGAAATAGCGGTAGATTACTGCTACTTGAAGAGGAATTCAAATTAAGATTACAGTAGCTCACTGTTACAACTCATATAGTGCGTGTTGTCAGATTAAAATAACGGCAGACAACTTTGTCTGAGCTGATAATAGAAGTATATATGTTGTCAAGTTAACATAAGGTCAGATAAATCTGTCGGAAAAAAAAAAAAAAAAAAAAGTAGAAATCTAATTAATTGCAACCTCAAGATATTTTAGTCTCAGTTATTGATATCTTGATAATCACCTGTATATCTGTACTCTAGAGAATTGATCCTCCAGTTATTTCTGTATTGTCTTATTCTGCCTATTAACAAATATCACCTTGGCCCAGGCTTCCAAGTGATTAAATTTCAATATTGAAGTAAATAACATTATTTAAAATTTTCCAAAAATTAGATATCCTTCAGTTATAAATGTATTGACAATTACCAGTATGTCGTTCATAATTACATGTAGATCCTCTTAACTACCTGTATGTCGTTCATAATTACCTGTAGTTCCTCTTAACTACCTGTATGTCTGTCTTTATTACCTGTATGTAACTCATATTTACCCATATGTCTGTCATAATTAACTATATGTCTATCATATTTACTTCTATGTTACCTGCATGTCTGTCATAATTACCTGTATGTCTGTCATAATTACCTGTATGTTTCTCATAATTACATGAATATCTGTCGTAAATATCTGTATGTCTGTCAAGATTACCTGTATATCTGTCACATTTACCTATATGTCCCTCATAATTACCTGTATGTCTGTCTTAGCTACCCGTCTTTCATAATTACCTGTATATCTGTTATCTCTGATACTATAAAATTATCAAAGGATTTAATTTTTACACATAAGGATAATGGTATTAGTATTGTTGAATGTTTGGCTTTCCTTGATAATGCAGTCACTTGTTCTAATGCTGATCCAATTATTTGGTACCGACCATTATCTGCAAGTATTCGTTCATGTAGAACATCAACGGTACTACTTACACCATGTTCAATCGGCTTAGGCCGTACAAATTTATTTAACATTGTATTAAGTTGAAGGCACATATTTGCAGTTTCAAATGCTATGGACGTAACGTTTTTGCCTTTTGAGCCAATTCCCAGAATGAAGACAACTGTCTCGAAAGACATCATATATGTAAAGGCAGAATACTTTACCGCAATGGTATGAAAATGTTGATGAAAATTTTCGATGATTTTGATTTTATTATTGAGTTTTTTGACACCACTAATTAGTTTATAAAAGTTGCGTATGTCAATACAAATAATACCAACATTAGATAGTTGTATAGGCCCAGTAGAATGGCCGTTTGTCAATGAAGTCACAGTCGACATTGGCATATATGTAGACAAACTCTTCTGCAATTGTTGTATTGTCAAATTAAATTCTGCTGCTTTTTCCTCCAATCTTTCTTCTAAAAGAACTGTATACTCCTCTATCGCTTCCATCATACTGTCTAATACTGATTTACTTGACATTCCTGATTTACGAATCATTTTCAAAATCTGCTCGAACGATGGTCGATCTTCGGGAGATTCACTCCAGCTGATTTCCATGCATTGTCGAACACTGATCGGCATATCATAAGGCGGTTTCGGGCGAATTCGACCGATGTACACAATAGCATTGATAACGTCTTCTGGTGTCATCAAGTCAGCGATTTCTGAATACGGATCTTCTCGAGTATATATCTCCTGTAATATGATAGAGTAACTATAAACATCGCTCGCTGTCGTTGGTCTACACATATATTGCATTCGGATAATTTCGGGTGCAGTCCAAAAATCTAGATAGTGTTTTACATACTTTGTTTCATCAGCTGGAGCATTTTTTCGTATTTCATACGATGAGTTAATATCTTCATCGTGACACAAAATTAAAGCATTGTATTCCCAATCACAAATTTTTACTGTCCATTTGGAATCTATTAGACATCCTGACGATTTCAGACTTCCGTGAATCATATTTTTAGAATGAAGGTAAGCCATTCCTTGTGCAATATCTATCGCCAATGACAATTTAAGTTCATTAGTCAAATTGAATTTGTCATTCTGTACTAGGTCAGTTAATTGGCCCTTGGAGCAGTATTCACTTATGACATACTTATCATTATCAAGATCTGTCAGTCCATAGAATCTGACTATATTATTGTGTTGGATTTTGTCTTTCATCACTAACATTTTACCTTTCATTATTCTAGTTACTTTATTTAACTGTTTTATTTTTGTTAATCGTAGCCCTACGATATTTCCACCCCATTTTCCAGGCCATTGTAAAACCTGTTGGATCAGTTCCGGGCAGTCAGACATCTGGGATGTGGATTGAACAGAGAATATAGATTTTCCACAAAAGAACTTTGACCTCATAGAATTTGATTGCTTTTGATCATAGAAGAAAACGATATCCTCAATAGGAATAAACCAATCATCGTTGTAAAGCTTCCTCAAAAATGAAATCCTTTGGTATATTAGGTAACCACAAAAACAAATATTGACTATTACAAATAAAGGGACTGTTACAGAGATGGGTAAAATCCACGTTTCCTTAGTTTTATTTTCTTCAATAATGTCTGTCTGCACCATTTGCCATACAGATTGTTCATGGCATTTGAACTCTTTCAGAACTTGTTCTGTTATCCGTTCTACCATATGGGCACTAAGAGGTGCCATTCCTTGATCAATGCAGGCGTCTCTTTGATCTTCATCAGTGAATGCCCAGTAGGTATAACGTACAAATTCTTTAGCCGAGTCACAGTTTGTCATTGTTGTTTTGTATGCAATGAAATGTGTAAATCCTGCAATGGGATATGATGATGCACCCCCAGCATTATGTAATTGAAATGATATATCATTTGACAATCGAGCATGGTAGTCCATGGAATTTTGCACATTTTCTGGAGATGCCTCAGAAAAATGGCCTTCACCATTTTCAACAAAGGCTGTATGGATTCCTGCTTGTTTTGCATCTGCGACAGATAAATAACCAATAGAATAATCAAGTGACATTATTATTCCGGCAACACCGCTATTTGTTTGTCCAAAATATGATACAACACCTTTTTTCCAATGATCGTGCACACCGGTCGATGCATTTTTACCCGTTGCAAAAGAACCAATATTATATTTCCATTCAGAACTGAAAGAACTGAGTGCCTCGGTGAAAAGTAAAGTAGTCCCAGAATTGTCTCCCCTTGCTACGACTGTCAGTAATCGTTCTGGAAAATAAAAGGCAGGATTTACTTGTTGAATGTTGGTATCGTTCCACCATTGAATTGTACCGTTGTATATACCAACTATCATATCCCTGGTTAAATTTAGTCGAGAGTTGAAACCAGGAAGATTGAATGCAAGAACAACAGCTCTGAAAAAGATAAATAAATTGAAATAGAACACCTTTCATAATAAAGCGGAAATATATATCATAATTTGACCCTGGTTATGTACTGGAAGAAGTTTGACCCTGGTTATGTACTGGAAGAAGTTTGAAGATGCCTAAGGGGGTTCAAGTGGTGTTCCTGTTGCTCAATCTTTAGTTTTCTGTGTAGTGAGATCATTGGGTTTCCTTTAGTCCTTTTAATTTTGAAATTTGTATTGTGTGTCAATCGTCGATTTAAGGCTTACCCCTTTGGTATATAAAACGTTAGAGTTTATCAAGGAGGCGATCAAAGATGGAAAATCCAGAGAAACTGGCAATATATGGTACACAAGACGAAGACAAAGAAAACAAGGACACAACACAATATATGTTGGACACCACTAGACGCAAAAAATCAAAAATAACGTAAATAAGACATGTGCTCTCTTACAAACAACTGGAGGTAATCGTTTTTATGCGGAAATCGTATCGTCATACTTTTCTTGCAACATCCTATATTTTTTTGATGATGATTGTTTCTGATTTGATACAAAGCTAATTACAACCTCATTCATATGCATGCTATATGATGGTAATCCATCTCATGTTTATACGTTATGATGGCTTGTCCGACTTAATTCATCTAAAACAAGCATGTTACCGTTTTATTATGTAGGTTCCTTAGTAAAAATTTTATGATATATTATATATTGTCTTTCAAACTCAGTTAGAACAAGCTTAATCCTTCTTGTGTTTTAAGATATTTCAATCGGTAAGTAATTTAATTCTATGTTCACTATAGGCTGCGCACACATGAATCACAAAGAAAAATAATTCGGTAACGAATGCAATAAAATACCATCAATAGACATTGAACCGTGATGGAGGATATTGAAAGGTGAAATACGTTATTGGCCGGATTCAAACATTAACTTGACACAGGAAAAGTTTTCAATGAAAACTGTCTTTCAAACTGACAAAACAAAAGGAACACTTATGTATTGTAGGGATGGAATTTGAGGGTGGGGAGGGGTGGGGGTTGTTTCTATAATAAAATGAAAAGCGAAAAATGCCAGACTGTTGGAACCGTGCCAAAATCCAATAAAAAAAAATATCGTAGAGGCAAAATCGAAACCCCTAGCACTAATACACGACCGCTTACTTTCCTGGCTTGGTACAGGCACTTCAATAAAAAAATATATATAAAGTGGCGGGTTTAACTAGTTTTATGGGAGTCATCTTCTTCACATACCAATCATGACAATTATTTTAACTATTTTTATTTGGGGTTTAAATCGTTTAAATATCGATCAGCCCACTCACAACACCAACACAGGTTGATGGAATAAAACTGAATTAATATATCACTTGGAGGAACGCAGCAGTACCGATGTCAGACTTGTAATAAAAGGATAGATCGTAATTCAACTGACAACAACAGTATCAACAAAATAGCAAAACAAATCAAAGAAAGGAAGAATAAGATTAATATGAGTGTCAGCTGGTGCCTCGAAAGGAAGGCGCATGGAACTCATATTTAGAACCAACATCAACATTGTTATTTAACTGATTAAATATATGTATAGCTATTCGGGAATGCAGTTCCTGTACATCGAGTGACACTCGTCACTGTAAACGACACGAACATCATGTGATATGGAAATCATGTTGTTAGAATTTAATGTATGTTAATAAATACAAATACCTTGATAAAATATAACCCCCCCCCCCACACACACACACACGAACAAAACAAATGAACGTGCAGCGGAACAGAAGATCATTTTTACGCGGAATTGGTACAGGACATCGGAAAACGGAACTGAAAACGTGAAGATGAGTTATTTGACAAAATGAACAACGCCACTATATGGAAGCTTATCACGGTCCTTCAGTTGGTGCGAAGCTTAGCAGTTAAACCGTCATCGCCTTGTCGAAATACAGCTTAGAAATGAACACATAGAAAAAAATGTAATCAACATGGCATTTTATGTGTACGAAAGTTGATGTAAAGATAAATGTCGAAGTGTTGATGTATTTTGGAGTATGTGGATTTACATATGTCAACTTTGTCAGACAACTTGTATAAGCATACTTGTTTAAGTAGACACAAGTTACACATGTGCCTTATTGAGTTCGATATACAGTCAATGGACATATTCGTGATTTTGACGTCGTAACGTCATTACTGCAAAATTTTAACTTGGGAACAAACGTTCAATAAAAATGTTTAGAACAATATCCTCCCTTAATATTTTGTGAGGTGACCCTTCATCCTAATGACTTCACGTATCCGTGTTGGAATGGTTTGATAAAGTCCCTGAATATAGTTTACGGGGAGACTTTCCCACACACGTTGAATTTCGCCAATAAGTTCGTTTTGGGTGTTGATGTTTCCTGCGACTGGTTGTAGTTCCATCTTTATGCGAAGCCAAACATATTCACACACATTTAAGTCCGGAGATTGTGCTGGCCACGTAGTACAATTTATATCATTTTCCTGTTTGTCGTTTTCGGTAATTCGGGCACGATGTACAGGTGCGTTATCATCTTGAAAGACATACTCATTGTCAGCAAAATATCGTGCAATTACAGGCCACAAATTATTTTCAAGAATATCTATATATATCTGGGAATTAATATTCCCTTTTACATCAGTTAAAGTTCCGATCCCGTTAAAAGATCAACACCCCCAGATCATCACACTTACTTTACGTTGGGAAGGTCGGCATACTAAATCAGGACGGTTAACTTCGTCACCTTTCCTCCAGACATAAATACGGTTGTTTGATCCAACAACTATCTGACTTTCATCAGAATATATATATTTCCTCCAGTGCGAATCAACAGTCCAGTTACGTCTTTCCCTACACCATGCCACCCTCTTTTTACGGTTGACTTCGCGAATAATGACACACTTTTTTGCAGCTCGTCGTTTGCAACCTTCAGATGCTAGTTTCCTTCTGATAGTTCTACTGCTGAACGAATGCTGTTTACTGTCATTAAATTTTGTGGTTATTTCCTGCAAAGGTGCCCGACGATTTTTTTTCACAAGACGATTTAACCCAACTTCATCCCGGGCAGTGAACAATTTTCGTCTCCCTTTTCGTGGTTGATTTTCTACTGTTCCAGTTGACCGATATTTTTTAACAACACTGTCAATTGTTGACCAGGGTATGTCCAATAAATCAGCAATATACGACCTCCTTTCCTTTTTCCTATGCAACTTCACGATCAATTCTTTGGTTTCTGTGCTCAATTCTTTGCGTTTGTGACCCATCTCGTTTGTGTACAATTTACAGGAAGGAATCACAACAGACGTAAAATGACGTCACGGCTCACGAGACGTCTTGTTTTCACTTACCTTTTACAGTAATATCATAATTATCCGAACTGACGTTTTAATGTAATGACCAAAAACGTAATCAACATGTATTGCAGTCGGACGCCGCCATATTGAAAATCACGAATATTTATGTCCATTGACTGTAGATTAAGTCGATATACGAATATGAACTTGTAGATTGTAAGTAACATATGTAGACCTGTCATGTTATTTGACAAGTCGACATAACAAATAAGCTTCCATACTAAGAATACAAGTAATGATGAAACTTTCTCCATATGTATGTCCACTGATCAGTCGCTAATAGAATACGTGTTACACAATATCAAAACATAATTTACATAAAGCAAAGTTTGTTTGAAATCCAATATCACTGATAAAAGTACATAAAACGTGTGAAAAAGTGCGAGAAATATATACATTTATAGAAAAAACTATTAATTGCGGTTTGTTATTTACAATTACTGTCTGAGCAGATGATCGTGTTCTCGGGTGTGACACAAACACCTGCTTGGTATTATTACAATATATATATATTATATATAAAAATAATGTATTAAGTCAAACATTCAGAATGTAAAGAGGACATTGTCAATGAACTTACTGTGTATACACATGTTAAGTATATTTATCATCGACATTGATCATGAGTAACACAGTGGGTGTATCAAAGGAAACAGGAACTGCTTACCATTCGCGAACACCGGGATCACCTCCGATTTTATGGTGGGTCCATGACGTTACTCATCGTTTTAGTTTTCTGCGGGGTGTTTTTGCTGGTCTTTGTTCTGTGTCATGTGACCAGTATTGCCCATGTCTTTGGATTCTCAATTCTTGGTCGCCCGTTGGTATTCTTTCACGTTTATATTGTATAATATATGTAACAAAATGGTTTTATGTCAAGTTTCAACGAAACATTTGCAAATGTCGGTAGAAGTATCCAACAGTTTCACATTCAGTAAGAACATCTTTGTAAGACCTCAGTGCAAAAGTGATGAAGGAGAAGGATTCGTTCAAAGGACAATATACATAAAAGTATTGCGCAATGCTATGTGTTAACCCTCAGATCTTGTTTTGTTAGAAGTTAACAGTGTTTCAACTTCAGATTTTTAATTGAGGAAATCAATATTCCTCCGTGTTTTACAACTGAATGGTTCCTAATGAATCCTGATCAGAAATGTAAATTAGATATTGAGTAAATTACGATAATGAGTTCTCTTCAAAGAGCTGTCAAAAATGTCTCACCCAAGCACGATAATGAGACAAAAATATCATCTGAAGATCAAAGGAAATATTCCCCTTTATATGACAGCGCTAGATAATTATTTCTAGCAAATACGTCAACTCAAGCGACATTATCACTACTATATTAGATCTTTACTTGTTTACCTACTAATCATCATTATTATATATGTCTATTAATTTGTACGGAAATACGCATTTGCAAAATGAGATATATCGGGAATTTTATCACGACTTTGTTTATATGGTCTATAAAAGATGGTTTCTTTGATAGAGGGTTGATTCTGGACCAAGTTTTCCTAGTTATTAAGTTGAAGTCATGACGCTGAAAGTTTTACAGAAGCCGACATGACCTGGATAACCGTTACGGAATATCTGTGTCACCGTTTGTCGTAATCACAATCCAGTCCTTTCCTCATTCACAACGTATCATCGGGTGTGCTACAAGAGTAACACGAAATATGCCACATGTGCCTACCCCCGGTGTTTAGTGTGGGCTCGTGTTGCTCGATCGTTATTTGTAATGTGTAGTGTTTTGTAGATCATTGTTTGTACTTTTTCTCTCGGCCATTGTATTGTCTGTTCTTCTTCGATTTAAGACTTCTGACTACCCTTTTGGTATCTTTAGACCTTTATTATTATAAATCATATCAAATCAAAAACCACTTGAAAAAAAAAGCTGATCACTACCTAATTTCGAGCTTCACTGTTTGTCACAAATATCTACACGTATTAAGTGAAGAAAAAGGTGCAAATAGCTTTAAGTTATTCTAATAAAAATGTAGATGTTTCTTTTAGTGATTGTCATGTCCGCTCAAAGTCAAAAGACTGGAAATCCAAATCATCTGAAAGTATTGAAGAGCAAGACAAATAAAAGGGCCTAACAGGATAGACAAATTCTGCTACCTATTACTGTGGGGAGGGGGAAATCTTAATTAATAAAGTGTATCTATAGAAAACATCTAAATATGTATGGTTGTTGCTGATTGCATAGTTTATATTTGTTTAGTATTTTACAGTTGCACAATTGGATTTTCAAATTTACACGACTATGAATACTGATGTTAGGTTGTAATATTTATAGCGGTTGTTGATGAATATATTTAGCAATCTCGTGGTTTTTCGCTATCTGGAAAAATTGTGATGACGATAAGTACACAACTGTAAACAGTTAAAGCAATAATGGTTGATTCTGAGTCAGAATAATGTTTAAACCAATATGACCTTAAACATGATGGTCAAAATCAGCTACGGTTACCAATGTCCAGGTAGGGTGAATGTTAATTCATGTAGTGCATAGATAAAATGTCCTATATAGAATATTCAATGAATGTAGATGAACATAGTATACCGCTTACCCTGCCATAGTTGGAAATGTAATAAGATCCGAATATATTGACGATTCGGACGATGACAATAAGGAATCTGACCCGGCATATTCGATATCGGCACCATCCATAATTGTTGATTTACCATCACTGCTTCCTGTTGCATAATACTCCATATTTAAAGTTACATGGTTTGATCGGTAAGCCTTATAAGACGGAATCCATAATTGATATACCTTTAACGGAAAACTGGCCCCTTTTCCTCGCACATTTATCTCACAATATACCGGTATCTTGTAACTTCCAATGACAACTAGAATTACTATAGTTTGTAAACACGAACCCATATTTTTAAGAATAGCAAAAAGGTTGTAATGTAAATTAGAATTACAACTTAATATTAAAACCCTTCTCCCGTTTACTGATGCATTATGTGATATAAATCAAGAAATCATATCATATCTATTTTCAATCACCGGAAAGTCATTTTTAATGCAATCTCCATAATACAACGATTTTTTTGTATGTCAACACAATAAATTGGTTTCTAGATGTAGTTTTTAATGCATTTCAATATTATCCTCTTATAAATGGTATTCTATACCTTTTGTTAAGTCTTTTACTACAGTAAAATACAAATAAATAAAGAATTGAGTAAGGACATAACAGGATGGTAAACAGTTATTAACTTAAAAAGTACATATTTATTAATCATTAATGATATAAAAACACTCACGAGAATCAATTAAACAGTCAGAAATGTTTACACGCCTCGTTTCTGTAAGATCAGATATGTAGTTTCCTCATTCATGACTTATCACTGGGTTTGTAACTAGATTAACACGACGTGTGCCAATAGTGGAACAGAAACTGTTTATTCTTCCGGAGCACCTGTGGTTACTCCCGAGTGTTAGTGGGGTTCGTGTTACTCGATCTCTAGCTTTACGTGTATGCTTTGTAGACCATTGTTTGTCCTTTTGAACTTTTTCTTTTGGCCATTTTTTTTTGTCTGTTCGTCTTCGATTTACGTATCCTGGTTACCCCTTCGGTATCCTCAAGCATTTATAGTTATCCTGATTGGAGAGTTCACATCCAATTGATTGGTAGATATGCATTAATTGTGTGTCTGTCCCAAACCGGTACCTCGATCCATGTCGTTGTTATTTTTGGAGCCTGGAGCTTGAAGTTTGTCGGATAAGTGTTTTATACTGTGGCTGATTGTGTTTTCAATCGTCCCTGTAGCCAGAGGGAGAATTATGTTGTTGCGGATGATTACTGTTGGCGTATGAGTTGCTGATGTGGCTGATTGTTATATCGTCCATTTGTGTTGCCAGATAAATATTTTATGTTTTGGTCCGAAAGGGTATTGGGTTGGTTGTATCTGGTAATGTAACTTACAACTGAATTGTAATTGAGTGTCTAATATTTGCAGAATGTTATCATCCTTACAGATATAAGATAGTTTGTAGCAGCCCCTAATAAACAACATTGTGTTAGGGAAGTTCATGTAGAATGTTATCATCCTTACAGATATAAGATAGTTTACAGCAGCCCCTAATAAACAACATTGTGTTAGGGAAGTTCATGTAGAATGTTATCATCCTTACAGATATAAGATAGTTTACAGCAGCTCCTAATAAACAACATTGTGTTAGGGAAGTTCATGTAGAATGTTATCATCCTTACAGATATAAGATAGTTTACAGCAGCCCCTAATAAACAACATTGTGTTAGGGAAGTTCATGTAGAATGTTATCATCCTTACAGATATAAGATAGTTTACAGCAGC